>JAUMHM010086376.1:0-10998 GCA_032362435.1 Melikaiella ostensackeni
CTATTTTATTAAGTGTAAGTCGAAAGTCATTCTCTTGTCTCTAAAGTCACAAATATATATATATATATATATATATATATATATATATATATATACACCAAATTTCAATCAAACAATTGAGTAAAAACCTTCCTAGTACCATAAGAAAAGTGTATTAAGTATATGAAAAGAAGAATGATACCACCCAACGAAACACCCGTCAGACTTGAGGGATCATATCTTGAAAATACAAATAAACCCTGTGAAGACGTTTTTAATTTGTATTGTTTTGATCAATATCCTCAGATGAATGAATTTTACGTAATCAGAGATAGTAAAATATGTAAAAATTGTCATGAAACATTAAATCCTCCAAGTCAACAATGGTTTCTTATAGCAAGCAACTGGCATTTCATGGGTAAATAACATTTAGTATAAAAACATTGTATTACATATTCTCGTCAACTTACATACCCTAAACAAAGATTGTTCTCACTCATAACATGCATGTTAATTTATGCAACAAACCCAAAGTATTCTAGCAGAGTAGTAGAAGTTAAAATATTGTATTGAAACCTTGCGAATGCTTGCGAAAGGTGCTATGGAAAAGGGCGCCAACCAAGTGTTGTTTTTAGAACTCAAGAAATGTACTAATTTATATCTTTCTCACCTTCGAGTATAAAAAAAAAGACAAAAACATTAGAAAATAATTAGTTATTTTAGGAAAACTCATTTAATGTATTCAGTTATAGAGGAGAAGTTGAAATAAAAAAAGGATTTTCTTTCATCTCTGCTAAACATGTAAACGTGTTTATTTCATTGCCCCGTTAAAATTTAAAGAGGAGAGATGTCATTCCGTGACTAGAATCTCAAAGAAAATAATAGTAGAGATAAAAATATTTTTTTTCCTAAGAATCGTTCTTGAGATAAAATTACTAAATTATGAGCGCCCAGTAAATATACCAGTAGAGCAAAAAATTGTCATTTATCATAGTAATAGCGATAGTTTTTATCTATGTCTTTTCAACCTTAAACTAGAAATTAGATTTTCGAAAATCAATTTCCGTTACTAGCGAATAATTGTCATAAATATAGAATTGTTTCTGCATATTAATTGTCGTCATTGTCATAATCGTCATAAATGTGAAATTTGTCCTGCACATTATTATTTTCATGATGAATTGTACTAGCATATTTATCGTCAGAAATGTAGAACCATCTTCTCATATTAATTATTATATAAGTAAAATTGATCAACATATGCGTGAAACTGACCATTCTGAACTTTTTCTCAAATTTTTTCAAAATTAGACGTCAATAGAATTTCCAAACCTTTTTTACTTGATTGTAGCCAAAGCCTGAACAAGAGTTTTTGAACATGCCCATTGCATTTGTACGTTCAAAAAACAATAAGAGGGCAGATGTAACGTCCCGTTACTTTTACATAAAATCAACGGATCAATCATTGTTCTGCCTCACAATGAGTACGCGTGCTTCAGCTACACGAAGAGTGTCAACCCTGTTAATTGAAGGCGTGTGAATGAGCCTAAGCACGATTCATTGTCTAGACTTGTCACTTTTATGTTAAATAATTAGACCAATGTACGTGCTTCAGCTACATGAAAAGTGTGATTCCGGATAATCAGAAGCTCGCGAATAGCTTGAGCACGCTTAGTCATGTCTAATGGTCAACGCATTTAAGACATTCGATGCGGCAATAATCCATTCAATGCGGGGGTAGCTTTTGCCTTGAGAAACCCCGAAAATGACAAAGTCCAGTGCAGTCTGTTATCCGTCGCCGTTTCGTACTGTTCACCTCTGAGTTCAGTTTCATTCTAGTCGTCGTAACGTTAAGTTCAGTCTGTTTTTCGTCGCCGCTTCGTCCAGTTCATTTAGAATTTTCGTTAAGTATTCCGCCGATACCTGGCCCGTCAACCTTCAAATCAATTTAGTTCAATTTGATTAATGTGCTGCTATATCCTAATCCTGTTTCCTTGAATCTGTTTAAAATTGTAAATTGTGATAGCAAATCCTATAGTCGGTACGTGACATATAAATAAACATATATATAATTTGGGAATTGGTCAAACAACGACCGCAGGTTCCCGTGGGAGCGACCGTTATTCATGAAAATGACACCGGCTCCCTGTAGAACCGCGATGAATCACACCCATGGCCACGCCTTACAACCGTGAGATGGGTGGCCACATGGTACGGTGGAATCACGATGAAGGGCCGGTAAAACCCTTATGAATCCTAAGGACACGGAGCGACACAAGAATAATAGTTCTTTGCATCCATCTCGCAAGTGCAACTAAACTTCTCTAAGATTATAAACACTTGTATCTGAATAAATAATTGTTCTAATAGAAAATCTACTGAAATACTCTCTCTCTCTCTCTTAGTTATTCCCTAATCGCGCTTCGGTCAAGTTAAAGTATTTGTTAACATTTTAATTATTCTAATGATCGCTGAGCAAAAGCGAGGATCTGTCTTCTAAGTTAGGTAATCGACGTAAATTCAATTAAATTAAAATATTAAGATGTCACAAGAGGTACTTTTTCATCTTTAATCGGACAATTAATCATTTAGAAAAAGGGATCTTTGTTTTAAGTATTTACCAATTGTTTGAACGATAAATTATTATTTACTTGTAACTTTTTCTCAAAAAAAGGTAGAAAACTCTATTTTTTAAATTTGTTCAAATTTGTCGCTTATTATGAAATATCCACGTCATTCAGATTTTACCACCTCATTCTATAAGAAATTCGTCTTTCTTTAAACAACATTTTTTGTTTAAATAATTTTGTTCTGAAGTAAATGTTTTGAATATACCTTTTTCTACAACTAGTACAATGATTTGTCATTCGTGAGAGCAACTTTTTCTGTTGAAACCGTTCTCCCATTGTTTAAGCAATTTATTAAAGATTAAGTGTACATTTTGATGGAAATGCAATTGATTTTAAATATGTTTTTCAAACAATTGGATAATGGTTTCAACAATAAATGTTTCTATTAACAATAAACAATTACCGCATTAATTACAGAAAATGATAAATTTTCAGAATTCATTCCAGAACGAAAATTATTTGAACCAAAAAAAATATTTAAAATAATACGAAGTTGTTACAGAATAGGGTAGTAATATCTGAATGACGTAGATGTTCAATAATAAGCGAGAGAGTTGACCACATCAAAAAATAGAGTAACAAGTAAATAATAATTCGTCGCTTAAACAATTGGTAAATGCCTAAAACAAAGATCAGTCTTCCTGACAATAAATAATTATCTGACTCAATGTGAAAAAGTACCCTTTAATAAATTAGTAGGGAAGATAAATTATTTGAGCAGATAGAAATTGTTTTGAAAAATAGTTCAAAAAATGCCTAAAAACATATTATTTGTCTACTTCGAAAATAACTTATGGCGAGAAAGGAAAAAACAGAGCTCATATTTGTCAATTTGGCGTGAAATTGTCAATTTCAATGTTTTGGGGCATATTTGGGGCTCCATAAGGGAGGCTGGGGGCATCAAAATTTAAAGTGATTCAGCGACAATTATTCGTTGGAAACTTCTCAACAAATTCTGGTAATCTTTTGCAAGCTAAGTTTAAATCCAGAAACGTGAATCTCATTTTTCCGAAAACAAAAATTTTCTCCTGTTAATCTAATGAGATTTTCCGGGCCTTTGTGACACGTCTGGATGTTAACCGATTTGACTCGAACTTGGACGGAATTTTTCTTCTGTGAACGTCACAAAATGACGGAATGGCATGCCCTCTATTCGTAAGTCAGTGTTTTGGACAACCCTGAAATGCATAGCTAAATTCGGGATCGTAGATTTTGATACATCCGTGCACTATTGAAGCCCGAGATTCACGTGTATTAAAAAAATGGCAGTGTTCAGAAGTTACGAAACTTTTGAATATTTTAGGAAAGAAAGAACTAAACTCCATCACAGAATTAAAACGTTGTTCTGCAAAGATTTTATGGTAATTTTTCGATTGAAGAAGCTAACTAAGGGATTCTAGTTTTGGCAGAAAACACTCACGGGCTTTTACAAAATGTTAATATTGAAAATTACAGAACTCCTTATGATTACGGGAAATAAAGAACCAAATCAAGTAAATCTGTGAAAATCCATACTTTTTTCATTGATTCAGTGACCCGTTTGTCACAGCTTCAAATATAGAGAGTTATTATATCAAAGATAATTGCATGTATGTTTAAAGATTTAGAGTCATGTAGATTAAAGTAATAAAATAAAATAGTTTTGGTTGTTCTCAATCTGTAAAAATGTGGATTGTTTCCTGTCACTTTTGAAACTTTTCGTTTACCTGTATAATCTGGTGACGAAGTTTAGCTATTTAGGTTTGAAAATATGTAATAAAAAGTTACATAACTTTTAGTTTCCAAAAATATTTTATTTTAATTCAATTATTCTCGCAAATTAATGAAAAATAGTTAAAGTAAAATAAAACCTATTGATATAGGCGTCGTCAACACTTCTTCTTCGGAGGTGTGTCCGCAGTTGAAAATGCACCCCAAAGAAATTAGTTGGAATTTTTTGTACTTGCGTATACCAGTGATGTAGGATTGAATAACTAATCACAATGGCTAATCATCTAATTAGGACTGGAACAGGCCTCAGTGGTGACCACATGCATAAAAAATTTCCAAGATATTTTTTTTTGTTGGTAGGAAGGTCGAGAACTTTAACGAGACACATGTATTCCTATGTATTTTGAGTCGCTGAATCCGAATCTAAGGTCAAAATAGGACCTGTCATGAATAGTTTTTCACATAAGCTCAAAAAGATTCATTTTTGAGTATGTGATGGGAAAACATGGTCATTTGTGGAATTCAAGCCGCTAAATTCAAAAATAAAGTCAGATTAGTCTGCACTAGGTACTGGGGGTGATGACAACAGCCCTGATGAGGGATGTGTAGAATGATTCGCCTTCCAGCCCAGTCAAAGCCAGCGAAAGGCGCGCTGCCCTGCATGAGGACGTTAGATTTAAGAATGAAGCCGTAGTGTGTCCAGCGATGAGTTGACGTTGTCCTCATCAAAGCGGGAAAGCCCTCAACTTAGCCCTGGAGAGGTATGAGGGAAGTTCTTTCAATTCTTCTGGGACAGCACTCAGGAAATACGAAGCATCCTTGTTTCTTGTGCTTATGAAACAGCCGGGATCGTGGTAATCATTACAAAAAAAAATTTTGCCGAAAAGAATGTCGCTGGAAAAAGGATCTAGGAACGCCGTCAGTGACTCATTAGTGGAGCCATTAAAAGTCCTCCTTTCACCCCTTCATATCAAGTTGGGTCTTGTGAAAAAATTCGTGAAAGCACTAGATAAAGAGGGACAACGTTTTCAGTATATAATTGATATTTGATGGACATCTAATCCGACAGCTATTGAAAGACGACACTTTTGTTACTAATATGACTTTAACTGAGAAAAGAGCATGGCTCGATTTCGAAAATGTTGTTGAACTATTCCTGGGAAACATTGAAAGTCCAGAGTGGAAGAAAAAGCTTTCGAAAATGGTCGATAGTTTCGAAAAATTGAAGTATTTAATGAGTTTGCAGCTCCACTGCATGGATTTTCATATTGAATACTTCCCTCAAAATCTTGGGAACTACAGTGAAGAACAGGGTGAGAGGTTCCATCAAGATATTAAAGTGATGGAACAACGATATTAAGGAAGATGGGATGAAAATATGATGGCGAACTACTATTGGACGCTGAAAAGAGATTTACCTCAGAAAAAAAGTTCAGAAAGGAAAATGCCGCTACGAATGTCTTTCGAATGCTAAAGAGCGCCTTATACTCGTAATAAAAATATAGCTGTCCTTTCATACAGCCATGGAAGACCAACACTTATTTGACTCACGTATCGGATCCAATGCCTGGAAGTACATCAATTCAATTTGGTCCTGGAAAGTGGCGCTCAGACAACTTCGTTTCGAGGTTATGTTTCAAATTCTTCAGTAATATCACTGATTTGACTTCATTTTTCAATTCAGCGTCTTAAAATCCATAATAAAACCATTTTTTTGTCACATACTCAAAAATGAGGTTTTTTGAGGATATGTCGAAAACTCATCATAAAAAGTGCTATTTTGACCTCAGATTCGGATTCAGAGACTCAGAATACATAGGAATACATGTGCCTCGTTAAGAGGTCTTGACGTCCTTTTTGTGTGGTTGTGTAATATAAACAATCCTTGAAATGCAAAGCGGATTAATGGTGACCCTCGGAGGCCTAGGGAATCTTGGGTCATAATGTCACTTCGTCCTGAGCTGGACTTTCAAGACCAAAAATTTAGTCTCGCTCGTGGATAGGAGCGGCACTTAGGAATTCGTCTTGAACATGTCTTTGCTATGGCTTGGTGAGGGATAACTCAATACTTAGCCAAGTCGACTTATTTTGACTCGGAACACCATTAAAAAGCAACTTTCTTATCAGTTACCAGAAATCTTGCACGCGCTTTTGTTTCTGCATGCTAATGAAACCTAATACCTGATTTCGCATTTTGTTACTTCATATTTACAATATTTTCACAATATTTTGTTACATATATTTGTATGTGAAATTATTCTTCGTATAATGAAAATAAATTTTAGCGCCAATGGAGAATCATCTAATTAGAAATATTTCGATTGAAGTACCTGGGCAGTATTGAATTGTAGTGATTCAATTATATACATTATCAAATGTATATTCCTTTTATACATAGATCTTAATTAATGAATGTAATCAGTCATTGTAAATTAATGACTTATATCAATTTTTAACATTAAATTTGTAGGGAAGTTGACTATATTGGGAATGAAGACACATGGAGATACAATATGAATATTGGTTTATTAATTACCTATAAAATTGAGAAGTTTGCGGGCGGGGCGTCGGAGCGCGTCATGCGAAGTGTACAAGGCGACACGCAGTGGTTCGGGAATGGATTTTCGCTGAAAAATTAAGCTGTAGGTCCTAATTCTCAACTGATTCATGTTTCTACATTCTAATCTCTATGAGAAGGTATCGGTCTTATGTGAAAATTGACTTTTGCGGATTCTTATGGGATCTTGATGTTTTCGGACTCACTATTTGAGAAAAAATGGATTTCACTTTGATGTCTGTTAGCCGTCATCTTTGTTGTCGTCGTTGTCGTCTGTAAACACAATAACTTCCGAAGGAATTATTCGATTGAATTGCCCTTCGGTACAAGATTTTAAAGCTTGAAAAGAAAGATTAAGTTCGTTAACCAGCCATTTTTGACCAACGGTTTCAGTTTTATCCATTGAAAATGCTTTCTCAAAAACCAAGAATCCCATCCTCCAGCAAAACTATACGAGATACGCGAGAAGAATTGTTCATCTCAAAAAGATCTACATATGAAATCGAAATCATTTTTTTTATAGGACGCATAATCAACGCTTTAATCGTGAAAAATGTGATTAAAAGAAAAAAATTCCATTTTTCGGACAAACTATGCGAGATATGATGGAATCTTAACACAAAAGATTATTTACCTTGAAAAGATCTGAAAATTTTCTCGAAATCATTTTACGATAAGACGAATGGTCTTTGATTTATTCATGGAAGATTTTATTGAGAATATAAAATACAACTTTCCACCAAAACTATGCGAAATACGAAAAAATGTTAGGTGACTCAGTTGTTCACCCCAAAATGATATACAAATTTTTCTGGGACTATTATCCGATAAGACGTATGGTTTTCATTTTGATGGTAAAAAATACGGATAAAGTTCCGAATAGCCCTTAGCTCCGATTTTTCCGACACTTTGTATACTCATGTATTTTGACGCGCTGATTACAAAAATCATAGTGAAAATTGACGCAAATTTGATTTTTATGCTAAAAACCATGAAAACTCCATAAAAATAATGGTTTTTCACGTTTATCTCGAGAATCATTGAAAATGTTGAAAAAATTATTTTCACAAAACTTGTAAACCTAGTTAAAATACACATTCCCCGTGAAATCTAATTCTTTCATACGAATGGAAGTTTTCGAGATATTTAATGATAAAGATGAAAATTTCATACCTAGCCCCTGCCGAAAACGTAAGTATTCCTGTGACCAGTCACTGCAGTTATATATTTTTTTACTTCATTTTATTTACGTCTCCTCACGAGACATTTGAAAGGGGTAGGAGGTTGACCAACATTATTTCTGTGGCTAGACAAAGGGGTGCCTTTCTGCCTTCCATGAGAAGTTGGAAAGGGGAAGGGGTTTGACCAACATCATTTCTGTGGCCAGACACTGCACTCAAGCCTGTTACACGTACTAAATTCCAATAGCAATTTTCTCAGAAACTATTACTCCTGAAGGAAAAGTATTGGGTCGAGTAAAAAATATATATTTTGAATGGATCTATAACTTCTGTCTGAAAACTTTTCCGAAATTTTCTGTATTTACCGAGATAAATTCGAAAAACCATGACTTTCATGGGCTTTCCATGGTTTTCGCCATGAAAATTAAATTTGCGCCAATTTACACCACCATTTGCGTAATCACCACGTCAAAATACGTGCGTATGCGAAGTTTAAAAAAAATCGAAGGTAAAAAAAATATATATGCTTTCGGTAACTACACCCAGTTTCTTTTCAAAACGTAAGGTTTTCTGGTATGGTTTTGATTTTCAAATGCTAGTATTGTATGTAGTATTGCGGAAAAAAGTTGAAGAAAAAATTGAAATTCACAGGCATCGAGAATCGAACCCTCTATAACCATGTAGAAATTACGATCGGGATTTGAGAGGGCCCCGGGTAGTTTTCTCTATTTCTGATCCGGCGCTGATAGGGAAAAATAAACAGGGTTTGGCTAGTTCTATAACGCTGTTTCAGCCGGACTCTATCGAGAACACCTAACCAGGTCCTAACGGGAATACCCTTCCACTGCCCGTCAAGTCAAGACCCTTTCTGTTTTCGGTACGTTTAACATTCAGGCGTGATATAAATATATGTGAAAAACGATTTGTAAACAACAAAATGAATAATAATATTTAAATACATACAAATTTTGGATACATAATTTCAAATGTTTATATTTCATTGCTTAAAAATCGTTTTTTGCATATACTTGTATTACACAACGTGTGAATATTGAACATTTGCAACCAACTATGACAATTCATTATTTTCCACTGGCTTTCACTTAAACAGTAGAAATTCAACAGTTTCCTTTATGTCATATACATTAAAAACAATTTTGTCTTTATTTTAAACAAAACTTTAATAAAAATATCGGCTGTATTATTTTCATTAAAAGCATGCGTTTATAAGTGTTAAACACTCGGATGCTTTAGATGAAAATAAATGTTAGTTTGCTTCCACGTGCATTACGGGCGTGATTCGCGTGTTCACTAAAGCATACATTAGTGACTACAAACTTCTGAAGATGTGGCTGAAGTATATATAATCCAGCGCCATCTTCACTTCATCTGGGGTATGCTGACTAACGCCCGGCCAGTTTCTGACTAGAACTTTTTGGTCCTTTTATTCTAATCAGGAACCATCTAAAGCCTGAGTAAAATACAAGATTGGGGCCTAACTAGACGTTCATAGTTTTTCTAGTCACAAAGAATGGAAAAACTTAACAGGGCAATAAAGGGTCCTGACGAGAACTTACTAGTCTAGTTGTTCAAGTGAGATTCTGACTACTGCCCTGATTAAAATGGGGACAAATGGGGTGACTTCTATGTGGGTAAAAGTACAATACCGTGATTGTAATTTTTCTTTACTCATATTGTAAAAATGTGGTAAAATCTCAAATATTTTTAACTGTAGGTCTAAAGAAGTATTATTTTATAATTTTTCTTAAAAGATGTTATACGTAGGAAAAAGGTGTCAAACTTCGATCCGCAACACAGTAAATAAAATGTTTAAAATGTTACGAAAATTAATATCATTTTGATATGCAACAAAAATGATACCGAAATCAAGAGTATTCTGATCGTGCAGAATGAATGATCGATTTTTGGGCTCATAATGATCTCATTCGGAGTCATGTATCAAGTTTAGCCAAGATGGCCGACGTTTTTAGAGTATTTTAGCTCATATGCGAGTTTTTTATGATTTTTGATTGAGCAGTGTACTTGAAAAGTTAAAAAATAACAAAACTTTATAACAGAATATATCTTCTGTTAAGTATAGTTGTCACTTGCACGCGGTTAAACAAAATATTTAAGCTATGACATCCGCGCCAAAAGCTGGCGATAGTTTTGTTCAGTCCGAAATTTAACCCTGAAAGTAGATTAAAATGATCCGAATGAACAGATCATTATGATCTTGATAGTCAAATGATGGCTGGAGCAAAATGCTCTGCAACAAAAATGATCCTTTTTTGTTACTGTGAAGTGGATTAAATCCTGTCACTGGGAAAAACAATTTATTACGTAGGACGATGTCAATGTAGTTTGAAGTAGTTATGTACCCTGTCAGAAATATTTTGAAATTCACGAAGTTATTACGTTCCAAAAGTAACGGAAAATTTTATGAAATTTCTGATACGTTTACGTAACTGCATCTTAAATTTATGGAAGTTGTAATTCAGTTTTCAGAAATTTTTCCTAAAATTACGAAAGTGTAGCGGAATATTCGTAAATTTACCTTAAATTGCGAAAAAAGTTTCGTAATTTTGTGTTACATGTAACGGCATAAAACTTACGTTTCTCGAAATGTAAAATTTTTTTGTGCTTTGATTCAGTTTTGGATACAAATTTGAAACTTTGGGATCTAATGTATGATAAACTAGAATTGGGCTTAAGGCCATGTGCGAATAACCTCAACATCTTTTTCACATTGTTTTTCCGCCTAACTTACGTTCACACGAAATGCGACATCCAGCTGAAAATATGGGAAACTAAATAAAAGATGTATTTTGTGTGAACGTAAGAAGTTTGGCGGAAAGAAATGTGAAAAAAATGTTGAGGTCATCCTCACATAGCCTTAACATATATAACGTTTTTGCTCATTAAAACAGAAAATTTTCTT
>JAUMHM010086377.1:0-10997 GCA_032362435.1 Melikaiella ostensackeni
AGAAGTTCACTTCTACACACCAACATCTGGCCCGGATCTTCACCTCATATTTAAAGTCGGAGACGCCCATTCCGCAGGGGCTAGTGTTAGGACGCACTGTACTCCTACTGAAGAAATGCGACTATCCTACAGGAACTACAGGCCAATAACTTGTCTGAACACGCTGTATTAGATCTTTACAGCTATCTTGAAGGACAGGATTATTCGGACAATTCGACCCGTGTAGCGAGAGAGAGAGAGATTTTCAACAAACATAATTCGTTACTCGAAGTCAGGGAGAAGTATGTCAGGCCTCGAGAGCGCGACAAAAATTCAAAATGGTGACTGTTTAGATTACAGAAAATTAGGAATTTCCCTATTTTTCAAGGACAGCCTCTCAAACTTGACTAGATGAGCAAATTTATTTGTAGAAACTATGAAATAGTCAGTTACAGCCGAAAGTTTGGAAAAATGTAAGATGGTGGCTGGTCAGATTTGAAAAAATGTTTAATTTCTCCATTTTTCAAGGGAAGCCTCTAAAGCTTAGCAAGATGAGCAAATTCATTCTTAGAAACTGCGCAGTAGTGCGTGACAGTCGAAATGTTGAAAAAATTTAAGATGACGGTTGGAACTGAAATTGTCAATTCAACGAATAATTTCACTTTCATTATAAAATATGATTTTTGCTTTGTGAGTTTGTGCTTAGTCAGAAATCTGAATTTTGAAACAGTACGCGTTTTAAATTTACGTACATCTAATTTACCGGTTGGGTGTAGTAACGCTGCTCTTGCATTTTTAGAAAACACTTTTTTTCATTTGTTTTTCATGAAGTTATGTACAAAACAGAGAAGAACTAGGTGACTTATGTGTCACGTGGTCGACTGTCACTGTCTTACGCATAGTTTCTGCAAAGAAGGTTGCTTATCTTGTCAAATTTGAGTGGTCTCCGTTGGAAAATGGTGATTTTGATCATTTTTATCAAATTCGAACCAGCCGCGATTTTGGAATTTTTCAAAATTTCGACTGCCATGGTCTACTGCACATTTTCTGAAGATAAAGCTGCTCATCTTGTCGAATTTGAAAGGCTTCTGTTAAAAAATAGTAAAATTTATCATTTATCTCAAATCTGAACTTGTCGTCTTCTTAATTTTTTTCAACATTTCGGCGGTCACTAACTATTGCATAGTTTCTGCAAATGAACTTGCTCATCTTTTCAAGTTTGAGAGGTTTTCCTTGAAAAATGGGAAAAATTTTTCATTTTCTCACATTCTTCCCCATGTTGATCATATGGAAAACCTCAAGGGGTGTGTGCTAGGGGTAATTATTAACCGATTTGTCCAAACTTTAGAGCACTTCATTATTTTTGTAGTTGGAACCAAACCTGCTTCTGGGAGCAAAATAATTTTTAAAAAAAATTGATTATAATATTTATAGTATGTGTGTGTTTTTTTTCTAAAAATGAAATCCTATTCCTAAAATAAATCGGTAACGTTTAACGCCACAAAGGTAGAAATTCAGTCAGAGTCGAAATCAACTTATCCACAAAAAAATTAAATAAATAATCCATTAAAAAAACAATCAGGTTGTCAGTTTGGCTCTCCGAGCGAACCCCGATTCGGTACACACATTATGCATTTAAAATTATTGGTTCGTAACACAAATGGCACAATAAAGCATAATGTCATTACGATCGAACTTTTTAATCTAGTGTTAATGACAAACTGGCAAGAATTTCCTTACAATTCAGTTACAAATTGTGAAATTATTTAGCCAAGGACTGTATATAATTGTAACACATTGCAGGTTGGCAACATAGAGCTGCACGGTCACAGAGCTGTATTAGCAGCAGCGTCTCCATATCTCTTTGAGTTATTTAGTGCAGACACTCAAAGGAATAATCAACAAAAAATGACATATAAGTTGAGTGATGATATTGACAAAACGGCATTACAAAAGTTGATCGATTATTCATATACGTCAAGGTAAATATTTTATGACTAAAATTAATGTTTAAATCTTAAGAGCGCTGGAATGATAGACGCAAAATACCTCGGATTTGGAAAGACGCATCATTTTGGCGCGTGAATTCAAATAATTTCATCATTAATTTTGTTGGGGAAAAAACGCAAAGATGTTAGTTTTAATAGAGCCTGAAGGGGACTCTGAGGCATATAGACGTTCTGCGCTTGTGCTATTGCGCGTAAGGAGAACACTACGCGACAACTCGTTACCATGGCAATAATAAGTAGCGTCGTGTTCCTCTCACACATAACTAGCACAAGCGCAGTACCTCTACTCGTACATGCCAAAGTTGGGGTCATTTAGTGGACGCAATTTAATATTTTTCCAGAAAAGGAGGGAAAAATTTTAATAAAATTAATTAGAATCGACAACTGACAGCAGCAATATTTTCAAAAATGTTGAGCGTGGCAAGGAACTTTTGAAATGTTTCGGTTTAGGGGGGAGAAGTTTGTCGCGTGCAGCGGTTAACCGTTAACTTTCATCCATGTCTTGCTGCGATGCACTACGTTTAACTGTTTTCCTCTTGATTATGGTATTCGCGTTTGTTGACGGTACTCTGAATTATTCTGCTTTGTTCTTTTTCCACTGTTCGAACTGTGTGAAGGTTTTCCTATCCATGGGATATTATGCGTTTCACTGCGTTTTCTTAGACTTTTATATTTGAGTACCAGCTTTGTAGCGACTTTACAAGCCTATAAAGGTTAGATTTTGGAACAATTTTTATAAAGATTGAGAATGGTTAAAAGTTGAATCGTTTTAAAATGTTGCCAATTATGTCAATTGTTCCCGAGCGGATTAGGTTCACTTATTACTGTTTAATAGTTCTGTATACTAATATCAGATTGTTTTTATTTAGTTTTTTTACTTTTGTTCCTTATTACTTTTTTTTCTCTTTCTCAGTAAATAATTCCTTATGAAATAATTCGCTGTGAATTAACGTTTAATCATCAAAAATATCAGGGCCCGTTTTAACGTCAAATATCTAGAGCCAAACCGTCATCTATCGGTGAGTCTGGATGAATAAGCATTCGATGTTCTCAAAACTGCTTTCAATAGCTCATTAATGATCGAGTCAAAAATATGCGAATCTTGTAAACACTTTTCTATCAAAAAGCTTTGAAGTTCAGAAGCGAAAGAGACGATTTTATCTGAATAAAATTTATCAAATATTTTAGAACTTAGAACTTAAGGTACTTTAGATTCTGACTCTGCGAGAATCAAACCTCCAATAAGTGAATGTAATATTTGCCGATCTCAATGCATTGTCTGTAATTATAAGAATATTCGTGTCAGACTGTCCCTGTCAATTGTATGATGAGGATTTTCCTATGTAAGCGGCTCTTGAATCTATTGAAGTCACATCTGATTTTACTCACAAAAATGCAGAATCGATTTTTGAGATTTGATTGGTTTTCGCGAGGAAGAAGGAAATATGAACTGAGTTTCTATGATCTTTCTGCGCTCGATGATGAAAATTGTTACAGATTCACCGGATTGATGAAAGATAAACATGACGCTGCACAGCACAGGTCTTTCCAATGCGATTTTATAATCTCTTTTTGAAAAAGAAAAACAAAGATTTGGTAGAGGAAGCATGACTGCAAGGACAGTTTTTATGTCTTCCTTTTTCCCCATCATTTTGGTATTGGTCACATATATTACGTCAATAGCAAAGACAATATTTGAAAATGAATAAGATTTGTATATCCTTGTGGCTAACGGTATATAGATATTTATCCAAACAAGTATCAATTACTTGTTTCGAAGGCCAACTTATCATGTAAATAAAGGAAGAAATTTAGTCAAGCCTATGATTATTGATGATCACAGGATACATCGTGGATGTTTTCAGTCCGTATTTTGCTAATGGAAAGAAGAACAACACTAGTATCCTTGACAATCCTTTAAAACAAGACTTAAGAAGACTTCGAACCTGGATGCCTTCAAACACTGTTGTCGATCGTTCAATTGGAGCAAACGACTCAAAACTCGTTAATAAAGTCCAATGGGTGGTCGAAGCAATCATTGGGTGAATAAAAACGTTGAGAGCTTTGAGTGATGCTTTTCCCTATAGCCAAATCTCGTAAATCGGAGATTGCGTCAGAATAATCTGTGCTTTTTGTAATACTTCCCATCCTCTCAGAATAGACCATTTTATCTTGATTTGAGGGACCCGAGAATTTTCAAGCACTTACATGTTGAAGTTATCAAAATTTTTGAGCACTTGAATGTTAAATTCCCCACGCGTGAAGTTGGCCGTAAACTTGCGTAAAAAGGTCTATCATGAAAAACTGATGACTTTTCCTGATCGCTGAAAGAATCTTGCGCCTGGCCTCGCAGCCTAATCGCCTTTATGAACGCGTTGAAAACGAAAGATGCGCAAAAAGGAAGGCACGTTCCCTTTCATAACGCAAGAATCAATACTTGATTTTCCTAGGATGACTACTGATGTGTTTCGATACATCACACCAGGAGTGTACCAGTCGAAGCAAGCCAAATCGCATATCGAAGAACACTTATCAGATCATGGAATCTACATTCTTGGTTTTTATAGTTGATGTTCAATTGGTCGACAGCGTGGGTAGATTCGAGTTGTCAATGTTGTGACGTTTTTCGATCTGCTACTCCAAAAGTTTTTCGAAAAACTTCACTTAAACTTCTAGCATTTGCCCGGCAACGCCAGGCCTCATCAGGAATGCATATTTATGCGAAAGGAACGCCTGTCGCTAGAAGTAGAGAGGATTTGTTGTTACAAAATGAACGAGTATCGTTAAATGTAAATATGAAGAACATTACATATAGTTACTTACGTTACAGTGACGAAATCGAAGTTGAGAGAGAGTGATACAAAAGATAAGAAATTAGTTCTATTTTAAAGTTATTAATAACATATTGTTATTATTATTTCACTCCTGGACATGTAGAAGCATTTTTAATCAAATAATTGAAATAATTTTGGGCAGCACTTCTACTTTGTTTGGTTTCATGTGTGATGTCAAAATTGTGCTCGAGTGTATGCGAATGTATTAAAAACGCGGTGCCTCTAGAGTCGTTCTTACAGTCTTTTCTGTGTTCTCTTAACCTATCTTTAAAGTATCGCTTAGTTTGACCTACATATACGCAACCACACTTGCATGGGATCAGATAAACGATATGCGTTCTGAATGCCATAGGAATCATATCTTTAAATTTACTAGAGCACTGAAATGGTTCTTTTTTATACTCAAAAGTGTTGAGTAAATTAAACTCTTTAAAGAACTTTTTTCAAAGTGTGACCAATTCATTGACGAAAGGTAGAACAATGATTTTATTAAATTTGAAATGAGAAGTATTACGAACTGCCAGAGGAGCTGGATTTGTATTTATATATTATTAATAAATTTAAATCATTTATTGATATATTTCCTGTATAGACGCGTCCGATGATCGTTTGATATGAGAGTGTCTTCTGAGACATTATCTTTAAACGCAATTTTGTTTTAAAAAGTTTTTCCGAGAGACTCTAATTCAGTTTTAAGATTTCTGATGTAATTGCTACTTAAAATTTATTATAAATTATTTGAAATTCTCAATCAGAATTGAAGTGACTTGATGTTGATAAAGAAAATAGTATTGAAATGTTTCTCACATCCCAAGATAAGGTCGTAAGGTTTTAATACAAATTCAGCTCTTTTGGCAGCTAGTAACACTTCCAATTTCGAATTTAATAAAATCATTGTTCTATCTATCGTCAATAAATTAGCCAGACTTTACTCAAAGTTTCTCAAAGAGCATAATTTACTTGCTACTTTTAAATATGAAAAGGACCGTTTCAGTGCTTTGCTCACGGTGGCCAACCTCCCGGTAGAACCGAGGAGATTTCGCGCATTTTGTAGTGCCGTGTGTCCGAACAATCAATCACCAGATTGGGTGCTTCCTGCTTCAGAACCTATACAGGGACCTGTACGGGTTGGTCAACCATTGACGCGGGGCAGCGAGGGATTAACGTATTTTCACTTTGAAGTTAATTAGAATAGAAATGCTTATCTATAGAAATCAAAAATCAGTTGAAATTCTACTAATCCACTTTTATTATAATCTAACTCAAATGTATCTGTTACACTCCATGAGCGAATTCGGGCATTGTCCGAAAACTTTGCTCAGAACTAGTTTTGATAGTTTTGAGCACAAGAAAATGCTCAAACCCGATATATACCTGAAATGATGTAGGTCACATACCTTCCTCTTCCCAACGTCACTCAGGGGGGGGGGGGGCGAGAAAGCACATTTCGTGTTTGGGTATTTTTTAGTGCACAAAACTAATTCTGAGTAAAGTTTTCGGACAATGCCCGAATTCCTAATAAAGTGACTGCGCGGAACAACAGCGTCATTGACAAACCCTCAAGAACCATAATCCTTATTAAAAATAGTAAACATTTCACAATTAGGAAACTTATTTTAGATTGTAACTAAGTCAAACTGTATATGCTCAAAAAGTATGAACACTTGTTACTTTTAAATATGAAAAAGATCCGTTTCAGTGATCTACTCAGGGTGACCACCCACCCGGGAGAACCGGGAGATAGCCGAGTCGAACTTGAATCGGGAGAAACTCGGGTTAAAGCCGGGACTGAAATATTATGCCAGCTGATTTCTCGCATTTCATAATTCGCGCGTTTTGTAGCGCTTTGCGTCCGAACAATCAATCACCCGATCGCGTACTTCCTATTTAAGAACCTATATAGGGACCTATATAGGCTCCAACA
This sequence comes from Melikaiella ostensackeni, assembly GCA_032362435.1. Taxonomy (NCBI): domain Eukaryota; kingdom Metazoa; phylum Arthropoda; class Insecta; order Hymenoptera; family Cynipidae; genus Melikaiella; species Melikaiella ostensackeni. Next base: position 6,747 of record JAUMHM010086377.1, read on the forward strand.
TAAAACCGAAATGGAACACCTGACAGAAAACCTGTGTGACCTTGAGAAATATAATTGGTGCGCAGTAGCTAAAAGCATATATTTATACTACTGGGCAATACGTTATTCAAAAAAACTACGGCGCAGCTGTAGCTACTATAGAAAATGACTACGCAGCACTGCCGGTTCTTTGAAGTGAAATAGATACGTAGGAACCTACATAGGAATCTATGTAGCTATGTTTATGGCAATGGATATAGTTTGTTACGTAGGAAACTATGCAGGTCTTTATGTAGGATCCTGTTTTGTTTCCTATATGTCATACCTATAGGAATCTATATAGGTGTCTAGCTTTGAAGGATCCTATATAGGATCCTACGTAGGACCTATATAGGATCCTACGTAGGACCTCTATAGGATCATATATGGATTCCTTTAAGAGTTTAAGGGATCCTGTATAGGCACTAGAGTGGGCCGAAAAAAAACCTTTTTGCGAGGAGCGAATTCTAATCGTGGGTAAAAGTGATATTTGCCCAATAGCAGTGAGCACTCTCAATTTTAGTTCGTTCGGATAATATCTTATGTTCTGTATTTGATTTAAAAAATTCGGATTTTGAAAAATTAAAACAAGATTTCTGTGAGCAAAAAAATGATGTTGAAACATCGAAAACGAGTTGTTTGGATTGCTTTAACGGCAGCTTTTTTGAAGAAATTTAAATATGTCATGCTTGAAATTTCTTCAGTTTGAATTGAAAGAACATTCTATTCTTTTGCTATCATTCAAATTTTTTTCGTGGAGTGCAAGATCTAAAAATTGTTCAAAAAAGGCCAGTTTAGCAATTTGGAAATCAGGAAAAAAAATTTTATTATAAAGAAACAATGACATGTTTTTTTGATCATAGCTACAAAATTTCAAGCACATGTCTAAATTTGTAAAAAAATGTAGTTAACACAATCCTGAAAACTTGTTTTTTGCACATTTGAAAAACTTTCAGTTTGAACACATTTTTATTTTCATTTTCTAATTTGATATTATTATTCACTACCAAAAATTGTGCCTCAAAAAATTCAACATAATTTTTTGGCCCATATTCAAATTTAAAAAAAATTGCAAATCCATACACAGAACAGAAGAGATTATTCGATCGAACTAAAAGGGCATATCAGGATAAGCATATATAAGCTGCCTCCGGTCGAATCTGTTCGACATTTTTACTCTGAGTTGGTAGTAATATGAGACTCAATTCCCCGGATGATTATATTTGAGAAATCATTTTAATGGGAGTTATGGGGGTGAGTAGAAAAATCGGAAAACATCTTTTTCTCGGAAATGGCAGGATAGATTTCGATGGAGATAAAATATGTTATGGGTCCCAATGGAGGAATGTTTTTAAAAAATTATGGGACACTTTAGACAAAAACAAAAGGTAAAGAAAAATTTCAAAATTTTTGTGATTTTTGTTGAATGGGAAATTCTTGAGGCACAATCACCGTTTTTTTTGCTTAAAAATACCTTGAATTATGTGGAAAAATATCTGAAAGTTTGAGATCAATTGGAGAGGCTGCCCATGGTTGAAAAAATTAAAAATCTGCAGCGTACCACGTTAAATGCACGTCCGCTGATGTATAATGAGGAGTCTGCAAACTTACGCTGGCATTAGACTTGAAACACTTAGGAAGTGCTCAGAAATCAGACAAAAATCGTCCCAAAAATAATAGTACCTTCTATTTATCCAATATTCTCATCTGATGTTCTTTCATATTTCATTTATCTTGTCTCCTGAATTTGTTCCTGACCAAATTCTCAATCCGAATGAATCCGAACTTGGATTGATATATACTGAATTTTCAGTCCGAATGAATCCGTTTCAACCCGAACTTGGTTTCGTTCAGATTAAAAATTCAGTATATATCAATCCGTGTTTGGACTAATTCGGATTCATCCGGATTGAAAATTTGGTTCGGATTGGTTCGGATTGATTCGTATTGGAAGTTCGGATTGAACCGGATTGAGTCGAATCAATTTTCAACCGATTTGGATCAAACGAAATGTAGAACTTTTTTCGGATTGGTTCGGATAAAGATTTCGGAATAATTTGGAATAATTCCTATCCGAAACTATAATATCAACAGATGTCATTTTTTGAGGTAATGTATCATTGCTATGCCGAATTTGAAAATCATGCATTAACCAGTATACTGGTTTGAATTATTGTTATATTGCTGCTAAATTCAATATTTATCTTCGAATGCATATGTTTTTAACAACTTACTTCAAAGGTTGCTGGCCCCTTTAGTATTTCATTGAAAATTCGAGCTTTTTCCTGAAGCATCGTTGCCGAAATAGGTTGACACGAGCCTCGTTTTCGGATAAACCATTTCAATAAAGCGGCCTATACTTTAGCATTCTCAGCAGATCTCATTGTTTATTTGTTCTTGAACTCGAAGTCGTTGGATTTAATAATAACTTCATGGGCACACTGAACAATTTTGCGTAGTAAACGTTCACTAATTTTGTATTTATTTAAGATCGCATTTCTTGATTCGCCGTTTTTAATTTGTTGCAAAATTATATATTTTTCGCTCACTGACAGAAAAGTTTTTTTCTTTGGTTGAGCCATAATATGGAAAAAATAATTACACATTTGCACGCACAAAAAGTATATGCGCAGTGAGTCGCGAACTAAATGACATCTGATACGTCACTGACTGTCCTTGCGATGAGCTTCAGTATAGGCAGAAAAAATATAAAGCTGGTAGTCTACGATCGTAGAAGCGGTATATTTAAAAAGAAGTTAGGAAGAAGCAAATGCTGAAGGAGATGATCTACCAAAATAATATGATTGCGATTACATGAATAAGTAAGTAATGGTAAAGTAGCATAGTAAGTCGGATTTTACAGGATGTAGTTATAAATTTAAATTCAAATTATCTGCTTTTTAATGGATTATACGTGAAGTGGGATTACTGATTTGATATAAATGTTTGAAAAGATTATGCTTGAACGGATATCGTGAAGGAGCATCCCTTAAGCTAGACGGTAATTTGTTCTAAATATAAGCACCTCTCACAATAAGTGAACGTTGAAGTTTACATGTTCGGTGGGAAGGAATTCTTAGTATTGTCTTTCTTTTACAAAGCCTGGACTGGGAAGGAAGTTTTCTGTCTACAAACTGGAAAAAGTTATAAAGGTGCTGAGGAGGTTCATTTTTCATCACTGAATACATCAAGTTATCCATAAAGAATTGTCATCTCTTGGCTACATTCAGTAATCCAGCTTTTTCTCTATATTGGGTTATGTGTTCTCTCCTAGGCATATTATAAATAAGTTTAATGTATGCATTGAGGGAACGCTTGAGTTTTGAATTAAGGTCATCAGTAATGTCATACGAGGTGTGGCTATCAAATAACCAAACTGATTTTTTTCCGTTTGCTTGGGTCCTCGGCAGCAACAAGCAGGGTCTTATATTGATCTGTGTTCTTTTCCCCTTTTCCCTCCAAATTCCAAGGATGTACGACCCTCAATACGACAGTACCTTTTTGTTCCAAGTTGACTGTCTACCTGAGCTTCGCCGGAATCATGTTGAGTTGAAAGTAGAATAGCGCTTCAACGTGAAATTCCTTGCGAAACTCAGAAAATCCGCTACAGAAGCGTATCATGTGTTAGAGGATGTTTATGGTTTATCGATACCTGAGCATTTGAGCAATTGACTGAGGTTTTTGGCAACGAATAAGATTCCCGTAACAGGAGCAGGTGTGGTGGGGGCAGTTGATGGTGCAGCTGGGGAGGCAGAAATGGATGCTCTATGAGTCTTACGGATCCGAAATGATTGTATCATCTTTGGCATGGTAACCTCCAAAGGTTTGGAGATTGATACGAGAGTAGAGGTGACATTAAATTTATTCTTTAATCCGAAATTATATAAATTTTTAGTAGAAAAATATATATAATTATATTTAATTGCACTTAATATTAAATAAAAATGTAATTTCTGTGCTACTAAAATTTCTACGTTTCTAATTTGAAATCTTCAAATTTTTTGAGACTTTGAGTTCGAAATGTTGAAAGTATGAAAGTATGAAGTTGAAAATCAAGCAGTTTAGAAGCTTGATTTTGAGGTCAGCCTGTGGGCTGAGACTGACTCATTTGTTTAATACTAGAACAACCGCGCGCTACGCGCGCGTTGTTCTAGTTAGGTATCTTCATATCAAATCATTTAATTTCCTAAACTTCAATTTATACAGCCTAACGATATTCATAAAAATCCTGAC
>JAUMHM010086378.1:0-10995 GCA_032362435.1 Melikaiella ostensackeni
GAATGGGGGGGGATAAGGGGCCGCCTATAAACTACGTTATCAGTGTGTGTGGGGGGTGGGAACTACGGTTGGTAACATGGCAGGGGGAGGGGTCAGTGGAAGTAACGTTACAAACTTAGATAACGTTTAGTTGTTTTCTGATGATAAATTCTAACAAAATTTGCAAATTTTGCGAAAAATGGACCCATATTCTCCTCTTTTCCCCTTTTTTCAAGACTTCTTTTTTTCCCCTGCTTTTAAGAAACTTTCCCTTTTTCCCCTTTTCTCGTTTTTTCGCTTGAATGCGAACTGAAATGATACAACCCAATAAGAGAATCCAACTATTTTAGTAGAAAAGTTAATTTTCTTGTTGTTGAAAATTTAATTATTTTGTTGAAAATTCGTTAAATTTTCGGTTAAAAATTATTATTTTTTTAATCGAAAATTTAGCTGTCCCTTTTTTAGTTGAAAATTTAACTATGATGTTGAAAACTCGTTTTTTTTTTGGTCGAAAGTTAACTTTTTCAACTGAAAAGGTAACAATCCCATTTTTAGTTGAAATTTGATATTTTGCATTGAAAATTGATGGCTTTAAGTTGAAAATTCATCTTTTTGGGTGAAAATTCACGTATTTTGTTCAGAGTTCTTCTTTGGTTGAATTCAACTGTTTTTTATTTCAACTCTTGATTGGTTGTAATATCAATTATTACGTTTTTTGTTGAGAATTCATCTTTTTGGGTTGAAAAAACAACTTCTTGGTTTCAAGCTGTAATGCTTTGAACAAAATTGATTTTTTTTTGGTTGAAGATTCGTCATTTTAGTGGAAAATTCAACTATTTCGTTGTAGAATATTCATCTGTTTGGCTTGAAAATTCAACAATTTGATAGAAAATTAAACTATTTGGTTTAAAATTAACTTTTTTGTTGAAAATTCATATTTTTGGTTGAAAATTCAAGCATTTGGTTAAAAACTTAACAATTTGGTTGAAACTCAAACTAATTATTTGAAAAATTAACTATTTGGTAGAAAATTTACTTTTTTGTTGAAAAATCATGTTTTCAGGTTCAAAATTCAACTGTTTTGTAGATAATTCATCTTCTTGACTTCAAAATTCAACAATGTTGTTGCAAATTCATCTTTTTGGTAGAGCATTAATTTTCATGGTAGAAAATCCATTTTCCGGTTTAAATGTTTACTTTTTGCTTAAAACTAGCAATGTTTTGTTGAGAATTCATCTTTTTTGGTTGAAAAAAGTACTCGATTTCAAGTTGAACTACTTCGTAAAAAATCCATTTTTTTGTTTGTTAAAGATTCGTCATTTTAGTTGAAAATTCAACTATTTGGTTGTAGAATATTCGTTCTTTTGGCTTGAAAATTTAACATTCTGGTAGAAAATTAAGCTATTTGGTCGAAAATTTACTTTTTTGTTCAAAATTCATATTTTTAATTGGAAATCCAACTATTTTAGTAGAAAATTCAACTATTTGGTTAAAAATTAAACTATTTATCTGAAAATTCAACTATCTGGCAGAAAATCAATTTTTTTTTAAATCATATTTTTGGGTTGGAAATTCAACTGTTTTGTAGATATGTAATTCGTTTTTTTTGCTTCAAAATATAACAATTTTGTTGAAAATTAATGTATTTTTTTGAAAATTCGTCTTTTTTGGTAGAAAAATCATTTTTTTTTGCTTGAAAATTTAACTATTTCGTTCAACTTTTATCTTTCTTTGTTGGAAATTCAATTATCGGTCATTATTTTTATCAATCATCAAATTTGAATTGTGATCTTATATTCAACGTTCGCAATCATCCAGGGCCGTGGAGAGAAAATCGGGGCCCAGGGGTAGTAACCTACGCCCCCCCCCCCATATATATGTGCTTTTAACCAACATTTTCAGATGCATTCTCAAGTTTTACCGGATTTAGAGGTTTCGCGAAAAATCCGGGCACCCTTGAAAACTCCGGGCCCGGAAGGAAACTAGCTCCTCCCCCCTCTCGACGGGCCTACTGAATCATCTTCCGAAAAAATGATACTTGTGGAGCTGCGTAGTTTCTAATAGTATAATATAATATAATATAATCTAATAGTAATAATAAAACCATCGCCGTGGGTTCAGTCTTTTCTTTTAGAACCCATCGACTTTATTCTCGTTTTTTTTTTGGCAAAAATTATTATAGTCGGTTTAGTGTAATAATTATCAATTTTTTTAAGTTATTTCCAATTATTTAAACAAATTCCATTTGCTTAAATAATTGTTTTTTCTCAAAAAGTCGCCTTTTTTCTAACAAAAGCATAATAAGGGTTGCCTTTTTATTTAACAAATGGAGTTTACTTCAATAATTGAAAATCACTTAAAAATATTGATAGATACCATATTCTACTAGACGAACAATAATAATTTTTTGTGAAAAAAAACGAAAATGAAGTTCACAAAGGTGTAGATTCTGTGCAGAATTGACAGTTTTGGATTAAGGGGTAGTTTTCGGTGCACCGTGGGGTGTGTTAAGGGTGACAAACCCATACCATTGGTACATAGAATTCGTCGTTGGAAAGTCATCTGCAAATCCTACAAATTTCCGCCCATGCTGAAATTTGGTCCTCTTTTTACTATATAAGACAGAAATTCAGACTTATTTGGACAAAATTTTAGTCAAGACTAAACTTCCCTGAAAGTATGAGATGTTTTTTAGGCTAAAATTAAGCCTTCATTATACTGAATTTTAGTCTCGAATGTGGCGGACGGATGGGACACGGGAAATCCTGTCAATGCCCCCAAAAAATTCTTTTAATATTAGCTAAGTATTTTTAGGACAATTAAAAAATACAAGAAAATAAACGGTATATTCACTGAAAAATTAGTTTGAACTTTGAAAAGTTACGTTCCCGCCTGCATGAGGACGCCACCCCAGCCCGCCACTATCTCGAAATATTCCATTTTATCTCGCTGCGGCTCAGACATTTCGCGGTTCGAATCTTGCCATATATTTGTGGTTTTTGGTATTTTGCAGATTTTAGAAATTAATTATAGCGAAAAAGAATTATAGGGCTTAATTTAAGTACTATGGTGGATATTTTTAAGGCTTCGATCCTAGGTTAGTTTCTAGGGGAACTGGTTTTCTCTATATTCATTTGCATACATATGTATTTCCAATGACAATACATTATTCTATCAAATTTGAGTTGATCCCCCCCCCCCCCTCTTTGGAACGACGGATTGTCATACTGTGAGAAAACTTCAACAACATGGGTATTTATGAAAAGATATTGGAGAGTAGAGTTCAAATTTTAGTTGATCCTACCCCCCCCTCACCCCTCTAAATGAAGTTCAAATTGAGGAACTAGACTGCTTGAAATTGCGAAACATTTGAAAAAGAAACATTTGCGAAAGACTAAAAGCAGAAAATAGAATATAATATATTATTAATTGAAGATTGTGTTCATTAGTAGCTAACCCAATACTGTTACTCAATAACTTTGTGAAACTCTTCGAAATTAATAAGCATATTGAAATTGAAAATTGAAAATTTGTCATCTTTGCTTGCTGTAAAAACCTATATTTTATAATTTATCCATCCAAATGCGGTCAAAAAAAGATCTCAACCATCGATTTGAATTCATGAATCTTTATTTCATTTGAAGTGACAAAAATACACAAACCTATCCTCCACTAAATTATACTGACTTTTTACCAGATTCTTGGAGAAAATTGTTCGCAATAATTATTCTATAAGTTGAACTGATATTAATTGAAAATAGGAGAAATCCGTTCACCCCAAAATTAAAGAAAAATGCTTAAGAAAATGTCGATTGTAGATTACAATAAATTGTATTCTAATATTGTCAGAAAAATGTATTACTGTATGTGGATTTGTTATTATTGCGAGAAGAATAAATGAAATCCTACCAAAGACTACGTGTGAAAAAATTCCGCCAAGTACATGCCTATTAATATTTTATTTATTCATGTTAAAAGAAATCAAAGTTGGGAAATAAAATAATAAAGCCAAGCATGAACAGTAGCAAATTTAAAAATAGAAGTGTTTTTTAGTAAAAGGAATTAGTTCAATGAATTTGTTTATTAAACAATTGTTTTGTTTGATATGAAAATCAGTTGATAGTTCACAGAAATAAAAAAAAAATTGGTGGGCCTATAATTTTCTTTAGATAATAAACATAAGTGTGTCAACATAACAACAATAATAATAAGAATAATGAGTTACTATATTAGACGCCTCCCAATTTTTTTTATTCCTCTGAAGTGTCAACTGACTATTTTATAGAACAATACAATTGTTTAATGAACTAATTCATTGAAATAAATCCTTTGATCAAAAAGCACTTCGATTTATGAATTTTCTACTATTCGTACCTACTTGGCTTCATTTTTTTATTCCACAACTTTGATTACCTTCAACATGAATAAATAAAATATTAATAGGCATGTAGTTGGCGGAATTTTTTCACTCGTAGTGTTTTTTGTGGGATTGAAATATACTAAAAAGAGACAAATTGATTTCCTCTGGAAAGGGAACTTGTAATAATAATAAAAATAATATAATAATAATTATGTAACTAAAAATAAAAGGGCGCGGCGTAAATATTAGGTAAAATATCTTTCTTACATAAATGTAATGTTCAATATTCACACCCCATACTTTTATTTTTAGTCACATTATTATCATTATATTATGATTATGATTATTATTATTATTATTATTATTATTATTATTATTATTATTATTATTATTATTGCATAATCCCTTTTTATAGGGAATTATTTTTCTTCTTTCTAGTAGATTTTAATAAAAGCTTGTTCTTTAAACAAATATTTTAAATTATATATTTTTTCTGTGCATCTCCTGTCGCGATTTGTAAGCAGAAAATAGAAAACAGTATATTTGAAGGGTGTCAGTACAGACCTAGATAACAAACCAAATCGGAATTTTTCAGGAGAGCGAAAAAACACTCTGTAGAATCGAAAAAATTATTTAAATATTTTAAAAAGTTAACTTCCGAGCGGAAATCTTGCTGAGTTGAGGCTATAAAAGTTTGATTAAACAAAGTTGTTCAGTTTCGAGGAAATAGATGCGTAAGTTGACAATTTTAAAATAAAACTGGAGACGGTTCGGTTGCGGATTGCGACAAGAAATGCAATTTTCGGTTAAAATAGAAAATAATTCGTAAAATGCTTAATTTAACATAGCCCTGCTTCCTTTTTATAACTATAAATGATCTGATATTTTTTATGTCTTATTTCATTTTCTCAAAATTTACACAAGTTCTCATAATATTTATGTCTCAAAAAAGTCCTTCCTAGAATTTCCGCCAGATCGCATTCGTCGATAAGGGGGTCCAAGGGGCCGAGAGAGAGGACGAGTGAGCACAACGGAGTTGAGTAGTTCCGTAGCCACAAAGCGGGCAGTTCGAACTCTCGCGTGCATATTTCGCATTTATTTTTAATTACTCATGGAAAACTCTCCTTTCATTAATTAGTCTTCATTATTAAAAAAAGGTCCATCCTTCATGATGACAAAAATCTATAACTGTACAAAATACAGTTAATTAATATAATGTATTCCTACTCAAATGGTTCACGCGGTCAATTTTATTTGAATTTTTAAAAGCACAAATTCTACTCTTCTGACTTTTTTTCTTATCCTGCGTCGTTTGGCTTAAAAATTAAAGTAAAAATATTCGAACACCATTTTCCATACTTAAAATACAAACTATGCTTCCTATCAAAAAAATTTCATGAAAAAGCTTTTTTTCGTATCTCGCGTTATTTGGCTCAAAATCTGAATTTTCGATTTATTACTTAGATTCAAAAATGTACTACGGCAGTCTTGTAGGGCCTTCAGAAATCAACGTTTTTCAACTTCTGACTTTTTTTCATATCGTGCATTGTTTGGCTTGAAAATTTCATTTTCCTTTCTTTTTTTGAATTTTGAAAATGCTATAACTCTCATAATTTTTTTTATCGAAAAAAGTCATAAAGATAAATTGTTCGACTTTCTGAGTATTACGAATGATCGTATATATAATTTTGAAATTAAGAAAAAATGGTCTCAAAAATGTTGAAAATGCTCTAACTTTTTGAATTTTCATCTAAAATGACTGGCTAGTGAACTTGACCTTCAATTTTCGACACTAAGAGAGTGTACCAAACGCCAATCCAATCGATTCATGCTTTCAAAAGTTATCGTGCTCACAAACAGATATACAGACATACAGACATTCAGACATGCAGACAGGCAGACACATCCGTAAAAACCTGTTTTTCGGATTCAGAGTGTCTCAAAACGTGGACATTTGACAAAAACGAGGGACATCTACAAAAAACTTGAAAAAGATCCAACCAATAGTATCAAAAATGATCTTAATTCAATGATTAGTAAAATTCAAAAAAGTGGTTACATCAATAAGGACATGGCTAGATGTTCAAAAAGCTACAATTCATTTGCTTCAAAATTCTACGATTTGCCTCAAATTCATAAGCCTCAAAATCCGATGAGACCAGTCATTTCGTTTTGTGGTTCTCCTTTACTTTCACCATCTGAATATGTTAGTTCACCTATCACACAAATTATCGGAAAAAGTAATGCTTTTGTTAAAAATAGCTGGGATCTTATTGATAAGATTAAGTCTTTCAATATATTTAATAACTACAGATTGATTTCTTTCAATGTAAAGTCACTTTTCACTAACATTCCTAAGGACTTGGTTTTAAAAAATATTAAAATTGATTCGTATAAAATAAGAAAACTCACAAAATTACCGGTAAAGCAATATCTAGAATTGATAGAGTTCTGTATGGACAATGCCTAATGTAGTTTTCAAAATGAATTTTTTAAACAAACCTATGCTACACACATGGGCTCTCCGTTGTCTGGGGCAATTGCAGACCTAGTTATGGAAAAACTGGAAAATGATACATTGAAAAGACTAGAATTATTGTTTCATACTTAAGTGTCAAAATAGTCAATAAAAACATTACTATACATTTATTAAATATTTTATTCAAGTCTTTCATCAATTGATACATTGAGCAATTTTACAAATTTTTAATAAAATAGGCAGTAGCGAGTAGGCAGAAGAAATCTGACATTACTTCTTTAATATATTTTAGTAAAATCGTTAGTCACTTATATAAAAAAGAATCGCACAAAGAAAAAGTTGTTTTGAAATAAAAGCATCGTCCTCTTGTCTGTTTTGTTTTGAACCACGTGAATATCTTTTTGACACAACCGAATTATTTGACTGCAAGATTCGATGAAGTTTCTCGCATAAGGAAAATTTAAAGGCTTGCAACCAACAATTGTAAAGATTCAATTGAAAAACTTATGAGAAGCAATATCACGTTTTAAATACAGAATTTAAGATGCGCCGCGTATTCCCACATATGTGCCACTTAGCCCCAGCTTACGGTACTAAAAATAATTTAATTGGTCATTTTTTACTGGTGATTAATCAAAAAAATTGACATAGCCGTAAAAGTAATTAAGTTATGGTTGATCCAGGATTTTGTTGTTTTAATTCTTGCACATGATTATGTTGATTTTATCAGTTTTGTTGATTTCATCAATTTCATCAATTTCGTTGATTTGGTTGTTGATTTTGAGGAGAATTTTGAAAATGATGCAATGGATCATGTCTTATTACACAGGAATGAGGAAGAGTTCAGGGTACTACTGCTGTTTCTACTTCACCCATATGAAATGGATCAGATCCAGGATTTTGTTGTTCTGATTCTTGTACATGATTATGTTGATCTTATCAGTTGTATTGATTCTATGAATCGAATGATGTTGATTTGGTTGTTGGTTTTAAGGAAAATGTTGAGAATAATGCAATGGATCATGTTCTATTGTATAGGATCGAGTAAGAACTAAGGGTATTACTCTGCTTTTTCTACTTCATCCATATGCAATGGGTCATACCCAGGATTTTGTTGTTCTGATTCTTGTACATGATTATGTTGATTTTATTAGTTTTGCTAACCTGATCAATTTTGTTGATTTTGAGGAAAATGTTGAAAACAATTCAATGGATCATGTCTTATTACATAAGATCGTGTAAGAATTAAGGGAACTACTGCTGTTTTAACTTCATCCATATGCAGTGGATCAGACCCAGGATTCTGTTGTTCTGATTCTTGTACATGATTATGTTGATTTTATCAGTTTTGTTGATCTGATCAATTTTGTTGATTTTGAGGAAAGTGTTGAGAACGATGCAATGGATCATGTCTTATAGTGTAGGATCGAGTAAGAATTAAGGGCACTACTCTGCTGCTTCTACTTCATCCATTTGCAATGGATCAGATCCAGGATTTTGTTTCTCTGATTCTTGTACCTGATTACGTTCATTTGATTAGTTTTGTCGATTTGATCGATTTTTTTGATTTTTAGGATAATTTTGAGAAGACTGCAATGGATCATGTCTTATAGCGTTGGATCGAGTAAGAGTTAAGGGTACTGCTGTTTTTGCTTCATCCATGTGCAATGGATCATGTTTTATAGCGCGCGATCGAGTAAGAGTAGGTACTGCTTGTGTTTCTACTTCATTCCTATGCTCAGGTCCTGTCGGGGGTCCTATAGCTTTCGGTCGAGTAGCGTCCTTGGGTAATTGATTCCCTAGGAATCCTGGAAAGCATTTAGCCAAGTTGCACAGAAATTTATGCTGCGAACTCAAATCTGTAAAGAGGAAATAGAAATTAACGAATTTTTTATCTTCAAAAAAGTTTTTAGAAATATTAAACATTTTTATGAATAAAATAAATTTATAAATTTGTCTCCAAATTCATATAATAGTATATGTAAAGAAATACTTAAAATAAATCTCAAAGTTTTTGGCAATATATTCAGTAATGCCATCAACCGGGGTAATTATGGATCACCAGGGAAATAGGGGAGACTACCCTACAGTAAATATCTAAAATTTACACAGCGTTTAATTATGTCGATTTCCAACCTAAAAGAAATATTTTCTTATTTAAATAATGACTTTATATTAGGACAGAGCGAAAAAATATTTCATTTTTTCTTCAATTTCGGAGGGTGTCCAAAACTTGTAGTTTGGTACCCGGATTCCACACAAAAAGTTACAGATTAAAAGAAATATATCTTACTTTCGCTTTCGCGCATCCACGATAAAGTTCAAAATAACGAATAATAGCGAATTTTTTGTTACTTTGGTATGAAGTCGATTTTTTTATAAATGAAAAGGGTTCTAAAAATTAGTATTTACAACTGTAATTATCCTTTGGAAACTATGCAGCAATGAAAAATCCGGATGCATCATAAATTGTTATTAAAATTGAAAAAGAAGAAATATCATGTTTTTGCTTGATTGAATGATATTTTTCTTATTGGTAACGACTTTTTCTTTGATGTGAAGGGTTCTACAAGTTAAAACTTATACCTATAATTATCCTCCGAAAGATGCACAGCAATAAGCAAACTCTTATACATCTTAAATTGTCATTAAGTTTAAATAAATCAAATAAAATCATGATTTTTGACTAGTGGATGTTACTTTCATAAATGATTTATATTTTAGAAAACAGTTGACTTGTCAAACCGAAAAGATGAATTTTTGTCCCAGACGATTTTTTTTAGAAGAGAGTTGAATTTTCAACCTTAAAACTTCTAATTTTCAACAAAAAAGGTAACTTTCAACCAAGAAAGATAAGTTTTTAATAAAAAAAGATAATTTTTCTAGCATAAGAGATGAATTTTGAACCCAAGAAGAAAATTTTTTAACAAGAGTTGAGTTTTCAAGCTAAAAAGTCGAATGTTAAAAAAAAAGTTGACTTTCAAACCCGAAAAGTCGAATTTCCAACAATTATTTCTCGAGTAAAATAGTGAAAAGTCACGATTTGAAATAATTTATTCGAATTTAATGACAATTCATATTGCATAAGAATTATAGGTGTAAGTACGAAGATTTAGAGCCCTCTCCATCCATAAAAAAATCGTTACCAATAAGAAAAGCATCATTTAATCAAGTGAAAACATGACTTTTCTCTTTACTTCAAGTTTAATGACAACTTACGATGTTCATGGACTTTTTTGTTGATGTATAGTCTTCGAAGGATAATAAAATTATAGTTGCAAATACTAGTTTTAAGAACCCTTTTCATCTATTGAAAATTGATTTCGTACCAAAATAACAAAAAAAATCGCTATTATTTTTTATTTTGAGTTTTATTGTGTATGCGCGAATATAAGATATATTTTTTTTATCTGTAACTTTTTGTGGGATATCCGTGTACCAAACTACTATTTCGACCAAACCATACTTTTTCAGAAATACTCTTAAGTTCCATAAAGCAACCACAATTTCGGTTCTTTATAAATACTATTTACATTATTTCTGGTTTATTTTATTTAGAAAAAGTCGAATTTAAAAACTTCCTAAAACAAAAAGAACAAAAAAAACATAACATCCAAACAGAAAGAACGGCAAGGTTGCAAAGCCAAGGCTAAATTCATTGTTCTTGAACTTCTCAGAAGAAAAAACTATATTTAAGACAAATCACTTTCCTAAGAGAACGCTCATATATTTTTATTTAACATGTATTTACTTTATTACTACGACTTTAAAATTTCTCAAACTCTAAACCCATATGAGCCGTGACGGCCATGACCGCCATGACGGTCATGACATTGAGGTACAGTGCTGCCAATCACGCTAGCGAAATGTGACGATTATCTACTATTGGTTATCTACTGTTGGAAAGTGAAATATCAATTAAAAAGTCCTCAAATATTTATAAATAATAAAATTTTTATCTGTAACTTTTTGTGGATTAATTAATCAGTAGAAAAAACTATATTAAAAAGGAATCACTTTCCCAAGAGAATACTCATATATTTCTATTTAACATTTATTTACTTTTTACTACGTCTTTAAATGTTCTCAACTTCTAAACTCATATGAGCCGTGACGGCCATGACCGCCATGACGGTCATGACATTGAGGTACAGTGCTGCCAATCACGCTAGCGAAA
>JAUMHM010086379.1:0-10995 GCA_032362435.1 Melikaiella ostensackeni
ATACCGTCGGAATGGAAAAATACAAATTATCTACAAACCTAATCTGTTTTACCTTGCTTTATGAGCGTTAAAAGAATATCTTTCATGCGTCCACTCACAGGCATATCATTTCGAGAAAACACAATAGCACGCACATAACGCATGTTAAGTAACCAAAATGATTAAAGTATTAGTCAATATTTCAGTTATACAACTTCAGTAAAATAAACTTTTGATTTTCTTGCTATTACATTAGTGAAATTCTAAAATATTGTCCAGATTGTTTCAAGAACAAAGAAAAAATTATAATTACATTAAAATTCCATTATGTAAGCACTTGATTACTAACTCATCAAGTAAAATTTTCACTAATTCAGATTTCGAGAAAATAATTTTTAATTATTACTAGGGGAAAGAGATTCAAGGTTACATTGCTCACAACAAAAGTTTATTTATTAGTTCTTGACAAAAAGGAATGATATCGGACATCAAAACATCTGAAACAGAATACCCGACACGGAATGATCAGTGCTGCCAGACTGTGATATGTTACCAAAAAACTGCTATAAAAAAGGAAATACGTGAAAGCATTAAACAAAAGTTGCAGGTTACATACTACGAGAATAAATCTCTGCATCCCAATCAGAACCAATCTAATATTTTGTGTAGTTTTACAGCTATTTGATCATAACTTTGGTCGATATTTCACGAAACGCACTTATTTTCTCGAGGAAGAATATGTAGATCGGACGTTATTTTGAACTAATAGGGGATATAAGTCTCTGTTTTTCAAATTACACTTAGAGACAGTGTTCAAAGATATAGTAAGAGTGTTATTGTATCATCCTAGAAAGTAGTGTTTATTCAAAATCATGAGTATCTGCGGTTACTTAATTCTCGCGTATATTATAAAGAGTTAGTCGTTGTTTTGCTAAAAACCGGAGAAAAATGTTTTTAAATTATCTAATTGTCTTATTTGCTTCTAATGAAAAATGAGTACGCATATGTGACCAACTTAAATATATTTTCTTCTTATTGTTTCAATAAAGTTTATAACGTTACACAATCGCATTCATATATTGAACTTCTTGATTTCTTGTCTTCTTCATTTCTATGAGCTCCTTTTAATTAATACTTACATTATACAGCCTTAAATAAAGTCATATATTTTTACTAAGTAAGCGGGAGTTACCCACTATTAAATTAGTAAATATTTCGAGTAATTCACTTAGGAATCTTCCAATAATCCCTAGTGGTTCAATTTCCTCCAGTTGAATAAGCGGACTCTCACTGATAATGAAATTAGTGAAATTTTACTTATTCAAATCCAAAGAGGTGGTTACGTTATTGAAAATCAAAGAAAACGCTCCCTTCGCAGGAATATACGTCTGATAACGAACGAATTCAAGCAATGAATTTCGGACTTTTAGTTTCATAAAAATATCTATTACACAAGTAAATATTTTTTATAATTACTTAAAAATTAGGAAATGTTTATTCTTGTCCTTCGCCTAGTTTTTAAGAGCAGGTTATCCTCTTTATTTTATGGTTTTTTCAAATTTTTAGAAACACTATTCTAGATTTAGCATTGAGTTGATCGCTACAATATAGAATGATGATTTTTGTTGGCAAAGCCTTTGTGTACGTCGTATTAATAATAGCATTATTATGCGTAATACTAGTGAGGCAGGAAAATAAAAAATTCTTGTACGGAAAATTTCGTAATATTTCTATAGCTGCTTCACACTTACTTGGAAGATAAGGAAAGACCATGTAGGTAAAGAGGAGAATGACGATCTTCATTTCTGCAAGGCGGTAACAGCGATAGGAAACTGGAATATGTTCACTTTTAAACCAAGCACTAGCTGCCTACACAGCTTTATCTCTTGTTTAAAAAGGCACAAAAAGACGAATGCTGTTCATTGTAGATCTTAGAATTTTTCCTATCTGCAAGATTTATTACCCTAGGACTTTCAGGTATACTTAAATTCACAAGTTGTCAGGAATTCGAAGTTAGAAACGTTTGCGAAAAATGTAATTTAAAAAGTATTTGGCAGTACATTATATAGTTTTATTCAATATTATTACTGCGAAAACTTAATGATTTTAATAGTTTGATGATAATCCTATAGAAAAAACCTTATTAAAAGAACAGTTTTAGTAAAATACAGTATAAAGCTCTTCATGGTATCGAGTACCCTTAGAATCTAGAAAAAAAATTCAACCAACGCAAAATCTATGTTCGAGTGGTGCAAAAATGCATCAGGAATTTTTTTTCTTCAAATTTTCATGCTCATCCTCTCCTAAATCTGTTCGAATGCACAAAAAAAATGCAAATTTCTTGGGAAAAAAGGATGATATATAGGAAACCCGCAAGCTCAATGAACTTTAACAAGTCTTTCCCATGAGGAAAAAAAAACCATTTTGTGAATTTTATTCAGAATCGTCAATATTAAGTGTATCGAGTTGACCCTCTATATTTCTTTTAAAAATGAGCCATAGAATACGAATCGAAAACTACTTTTTGTTTGTTCTGCAATTCTTTCACTTTGCTTTGGCTTGAGACAAAAAATCACATGTGGTATTTGACTCCACAAATAGCAGTGCGAGCCTTTTTTTGAAGAAGTAGTGAAAAATAAATTGTGAAAGGATTTTGTGCTATAAATTTCTTTTTCAATTACCAGAGACGAAAGACAGAAACGATATTCACTACAAGTGGTAACAGAGTACCGGAAGCAATTTCCTGACTGCAATAAGTCTACCTTCTCTCGTGAGATGTCATAATCAATTAATAATTTTAATAAAACCTGTTTTATCTCTATTTGTGTATGTGATCATCGATGATCATCGAAAGAGGATCTTTTACACATATTATTTATTTGAAATTAAATTTAATAGCTCCATTTAGTCTAAAATAACGTTAATATTTTTGTATTTGTGGTTAACCTTAGATCCATACAGTTGATTTCTATTTCACGTTTTGTTAAAAGCAACTTCTTCGTGGTTGATCTTTACCAACCTCAATAAGACAGATTTCTTGTATTTTCAAACCTGTAATTATTATTATCTCACTAATTGGAAAGTAGACAAAATTCAAAGACTTCAGAAAAAATCACAACTCTATAGTACTTTTATAGGAAAAGATAGTTATAAACAATAATACAATATTTGAACAATCCTTTTTGCTTAATCGCATTAATTATTGCATCGAAGTACATGAAAAGTAGACAAAAAGTTATATAATGTTGAACAAACCACAAGTTTCTAGTATTATTCAATGAGAATATTGTTGTAAATAATAAAAAATCGTTCAAATAATTTTTTTTGTTAACTCCAATTGATTATTGCTTCACTCAAATTATAAGGTGGACAAAAAGTGGGAAATATCAGAAAAATCCACAATTTTCTAGCATTATTCTAAGAGAATATTGATATAAACAATAACGATATTTTTTCTCAATATTTGATGCTTTTGATTTCACAGGAGAAAAATGTTCTTTCTGAAAGTCGTTTGATTGTCTTAGAAGATTTTTCAAAAATATTGCTGTCAACAATTTTGCTATAATGGAAAACCTGATGTTTAGTGCAGCTTCTAGGTTTCATACAAAACATCTTTATACTGGATTGAAACCTTCAAGCTTTTAATATAGTTTGTTCTTAGAATACTCATTGTATTTGACCGCTCATTGTCGACAATCTCTGTCCCAGAAACTAAAATTCTGAAACTGATTTTAGAGGCTTTTTGTATTGACATTAGGGTCTTATGAGTATGTATCACTATAGGCAGTGGATTTTATCGAATAAGAATTTGGCGAACGTTTCGGCCTCAGATAGGTTTCCTCCTCAGTGTAGGATGTGCACTTTATATATCAAGAATTAATTTAATCATTGGTATACACTATTCGGTATATAACTCATAAAATTAAGGATGCATGCATCGACTTATGTATATTTCTTCGACGAACGGTTTTTTTCTCTCAACAACTCCCTCTCTCCTTGTGTGTTTTTATCGTTCCGCTGTAGAAGATCAAGTGAAGGCGAGGCTGCGAATCAGTGAGTAATCCCACGAATATAATCTTCACTGACACTTTGTATATCATCAATCACGCAAGTGTTTAGTTTGAAGGTAAGTTAAAATTTAAGGAGATCAAAAACATAAACGAGTGTAAAATTCAAAGAGCAGTTTCTTTTTATTTCATGAGGTTAATTTCTGACGTGAATATAAAGACATCCATTCTGCTTCAGATCACGTTGAAAACTCGAAGAACATCCTCAGAGAGAGTGATACTATAATTTTAAAGGATCGTGACAGTGAAGCCACATCGGTTCTCAAATAGACCGAATGATAATAATCAATAGCTATGTGACACGTTTCAATCACCAGGTGATTACGATAATGTCCCTCGTTCGCAAGAATTTTTGCGTTTTCGAAGTCGAAAAGGTGATCCTTCTGTATACTGTGTTCATTGAGCGCGGTCTGGTTGTTAGGTTCGTTATTTATGTCTTTCTTGTGTTCCTTCACCCGCACTCCTGAAGGATGTTTTGTTTAACTGATACAAGCCACTCTACAATTTTGGCCTTTGGCCTTCACCAATTGTCGTTAACATTATTGCTATTGTCCAATCTATCTAGTTTATCTTTCCTCGGTTTCAAAACCGTTATAAGTTCTCTCTTGTTTTCAAACATCGTTATTATGTCATAATACCTGAAAATACACGTGATTTACTCGAAATGAACTGTTCTTTGAATTTCACACTCGTTTGTGCTTTTGATCTCTTCAAATTCTGATTTCCTTTCAAATCATACAGCAATGCTATCTATCAAAGTGGTAGACCAATTTCACAATTTTCCAAATATAAAAATTTTAAAGGTCTTAGAAGAACAAAAATTGAAATGCCGGAAAGAATTCGAAACGCTAATCAGTAATGCTAATTCTGTTAGGAACACATTTTATAACACTAGGCTTAACGATAACATGGTTTAAAGATCTATCGGGCGTTGATACACCAGAGAATATGACTAAAGTTGCGAGCTTAGGAAGAATTTTTTGAAATGAAAGTAAAAAAAGAGCAAATACCGGCTCACGACATTATAGCCGCTGTTGATTCGAATATCAAAAGAATACCAGAGGCGTTTCAACATCGTGCTAGACTGAATATCACGAATACTATTTGTGAGGTTATGAATTCTGGTTACGCAGTCAAGTCGAGAGTAATAAAACCTTTGAAAGAAATTAGGCAGGCCGAAAAATTTGCTGAAGACAATCCGAATATTAATTCACAAAAGCGGACAAAGACTATACAACCGTCGCGATTAAAAGAGTAGATTATGACAAGAAAGTCAATGAACTGTTACAAGATTGGAACTCATATTCCGCGAAATAAACATATCTCCAAAAAAATTTCGAGGAGTGTAGCAAAGTTAGTTGAAGAATGGAAATCGGCCGAATATATAAATGAGCTTACCACGAGAAATCTCAAAATATATTACGCTAATCCCTTCATATTTATTGGTGTACGGAAGATTCATAAAACAGGTGCCCCGATTGGGCCGATCGTATCGTATATAGGCAGCGCGACCTACGATTTAGCATGTTTCACGAAAAAAAATTATTTTGAATAATATTGAAGCTCCTAAATCAAGAGTCCTTAACAACTTTGATTCACTAAAAAAATTCTGGACATTAGGATCCCAAAAAGTCACATGTTCGTGTCACTGGACGTTGTATCGTTTTTCACTAATGTGCCGAAAGAAAGGGTAGTTGCGGTGGTTCGGAGCAGATGAAATCAAATTCGTGCTTAAACAAAATTTCCGCCGGAAGATTTTGAGGAAGGACTTATATCTTGATAGCATGAATTTCAATTTTAAGTGTAAAACATACTCCCGAACAAAAAGGATTACCAATGTGTTCCCCTCTTTCACCAATTTTAGCAGACGTAAAGATGGACGATTTAGAATAAGATATTTTACCGAAAATAGGATTGCAGGTACCGTTGTATTTCAGACATGTAAATGATATCTTAGCAGCGTCCCCGAAAGACGAAGTAGAAGGCGTTCTGCAAGTATTTTATTCGACCGATTTTGATATTAAATTCACATTAGAACGAAAAGAAAACAGCGACAACTTTCTAGATGTTACTTTGCAGAGGAATGATAGTCAACAAATAAATAGTAATTGGTACCAAAAACCTACGTGGTCTGGTAGATGCTTGAACTTTGATTCAAACCATGCCCAAAAATACATAAAGAGTGTCATTGATAATAAGGCAGACAGAGCGACTCTGCTTGCCGACAAATAATTTCATCAGGATAATTTGCGACTGGTAGAGGAGACACCTTATGACAACTTTCACTCACAAGAATTTGTTACAGAAAACATCGATCTCAGATTAAATATTCTAGCATAAAAGTAACAGCGTAGAATTGATCAAATAATCTCAAATGTGGAAATTAGGTCATTTATTAGTATTCTGTACGTAGAAGGGTTGAAAGAGCGAAACGCGAGAATTTTCGGGTGTCACAACATAACTACCGTGTTTAGAAACAAGAGAGATCCTACAACGGTCTTGAGACCTACAAAAGATAAACTAAATAGATTGGACGATAGTAATATTGTTTACGGCGGTTGGTGCAATGATTAAAAATGTGGAGCATTTTGTATTGGTAAAAGGAAACATCCTTTAGAAGTATGGGTAAATGAACACAAGAAAGACATAAATAACGAACCTAATAAACAGACCGCGCTTAATAAACACAGTATACAGAAGGATCACTTTTTCGACTTTGAAAACGCAAAAATTCTTGCGAACGAGGGACATTATCGTAATCACCTGGTGATTGAAATGTGTCACATAGCTATTAATTATTATCATTTGGTCTATTTGAGAACCGATCTGGAGAAACTTTTGAAAATATACTTTTCTGCTATAGAAAAATCAAAATTTTGAGAACAAGTGGGCTTCTGACCCTCATGTTCTCAAGTGGATCGAGTATCAGGCTGTGCGGAGACAGTCGACTTCACTACCATGGCCCTTCAAAAGTTAAAGACCCCCAGGGGATATTTACTGATTAACAGCCTCGAATTTACTTGACCTACTACAGAAGAACGATAAAAACACACAAGGAGAGAGTGAGTTGTGAAGAAAAGGAAGTGGCACGTCGAAGAAACATACGTAAGTCGATGCAAATATTCTTAATTTCATAGGTTGTATGCCAAATAGTATATAACAAAGATTGAATTAGGTATAAATTTATTAGGCACACATTTGGCACGAAACAGGTCTTCTGTGTGAGACTGAAACGTTTGCCAAATTCGTATTTATACAATTTATCGCATGCGATGATACATACTCATAAGACCCTAATGCCAATATAAAAAGCTTCTAAAAATAATTGTAGCTTCCTTAGTTTGTCACTTTATCATGCGACTAACCAAGGTCATCGTGTACCCTACTTCCTTAAGATAAGCAAGTACTGAATCTTCGAGAAATAAAAGGGGATATTTTTGATCAAAAGTTTAATATTGGTGCCTCTATGATCTTGTACAAGTGGTACTGGAAACCTTGGCTCTCTAGGTTAGAAATAATTTTGCGATAATCGTCTATGTAGAAAACGCGAGAAGAGTATACATCGGATATACTACTTTCGAATTATTACCGGTGGCAGTTTTGGCGCTACCAAATGTACTTGTAACATGTACTTGATTTACTTACTTCCATCTTCCCTGCTGGTTGGTTCGGTGGTAGTTTTCTCTCTTCCGAAAACTGTATTTAAAAGATAGTTCTTAACCAATACTTTTTTTAAACTTATGAAATAAGTCATAATGAATTTTATATAAACATTCTTGAAAAAGTAGGTTCGTTCGACTTTCACTATTATCTTCCTACAAATCAGATGACTTCGAATTTCTTCAAATTTTTTGTTTCAACTTTCATTTTAACTTCTCGCACCATGCGAAAAATTCTTGTCATAATTAGGTTGATAAACTGCTGCAATTCTATAGAAATTCAACTTCCCAACGACCCCAAGAACATTAAAAAGTGTTTACTAATTCAGATTTTATTTGAAATTCAAGAAAAGATTACAATTTGCACTACTTTGCAATAGCTTCTTAAAAAATTGACAAAATAACTTCACCTTGGGCTAATTTTTTTCAATTTCCACAGTCCTGAATACACAGTTTTCTCATCTGACCCAGTTAGGAGGCGGACCAACCCAACGTTCTAGCACCCCTATCCATCTGGTGTTATGTTGATCTGAAGTTTGTACCATAACGACTGAGGTTTGAGGGTTCCGAAGCGCATTTAAATTCTCAGCATGCAGCTCTGCCCTGTAAATATTTTCACCATCTCTTATGAAACATTGGGATTGCACATTTGGATTGAACCTGACATTTGGATTCACCATCAAGCTTGCAAGTAAGGTTCTAGTTGGCAACCCGTTCGGCGTGTCTACGTAAACCCTATCTATTACATTAGGTTGTCCTCTTCTTGCGATGACCCAGTTCGGAACTTGATCCCAAGTAACATGTCTTAGAAATCCACATTCAACATTGCTCGTGTTACGGATTATTACATACACGCGGCTTTGGTCAGAAAGATTAATAAGTTCGACTGGTGGATGGCCTCCATCTCCATTTTGCATTGCATCTAGTTTTGTGAAAAAATAGCGATTCATGAATTTTTTGTATACTTGAAAAATATCTATTAGTAAGTAGATAAGCATGAATTTTTCTCATTGCCGATTACGTTAGTGACACTGTTAGGGGATAATTTTCTTATACACGTCAATGATAAATTCGATCTAAGCGACAATGTCGCACTTATATGAGGTTCTCCTTAGTATGACAATATACTAAAATTTCAATGAAATTAAATATTTCGAATCAAAGCCATAACATACTTTGATGAATGAATAAAAAAATATTTACATACGAAATTCCCAAGATGGCAGATCCAAAAGTAGACTAAATCGTTGCGCATTGAAAGAACTATTGACATCTAGATAAGAAGATGTGAATGTAATTATAATTTTCAATGCAGTAGTTATGTAGTTGTCAACTGCATTTCACAGTGCGACGCTTTAGTCAACATTTGGATAAAAATTTGACACTTTGTTTTTTCAAAGACAAAAGTATTTTCGGCAAAGTCGTCGTTTTAAAATTTTGCGTTTAACTCACTGCCAACTCTAGATCAATATTCCTAGATATTACGAAATATCATAAATTTAATAGCAAACTTTGAATCTGAACCAATAACACCAATACATATTTCATAATTGCCGGCTAATCATATAAAATATTTACTCGAGAAATAGAAATTTTTTCGAAGCTAAAATTCCGAGATACGTTGCTGGAGTCAATTTGCTGTCAGATGAAACATCAGATTCCAATGATTATGTGTGACCGGCTTCGAAGAAAGGGGTCGAGGGGATGAAATCAAGTTTCCGAGAAAAACGCGCTTGAAGTTTGACAACACTTTTCCGTCGTTCTATGCTTGTTTGGAACAATTTTTGTTAACGACGTCTACTCAGGGATTCTTTGGATCTCCGAATACGAATTTAAAGTAAAAGTCGCCAATTTGGAAACTGCTGACACAAAATGGCGGACCGGAAATTTAAAGAAAGTAGAAACTCAGACTTTTTTGACAAAATGCTTATCATGGGGGCTTCGTGGGTCGTTGATTCCGAATTTCGAGTATGAAATTGTTAATTTATAAGTGGCTGATTAAAAAATATTTTATATAATATTTTTCTCATAAAACTGTTTTTTTCAAATGTTTAAACAATGAATGACCAACTTGATGCCAAGATTACTGGCGACTTGAGTACCCTTTCTATATTTCAGCGAAAAAGGAGTTCCGTTCAACAATGCCTCACTTGCCGAAATTTCGATCAATCAATCTCAGACAAATTGCATGTAAAAATATAAAATTCAGGCATGCTGAAACCGTTGAGACCTCAAAATTAATTTTGTAGTCACTGTAGCGCCCTCTTTGGAGCCGGTCACATATACGTCTCCATTTTTTCATTTGAAGCATATAAGACAATTAGATAATCTAAAAACATGTTTTTCCGGTTTTTAGTAAGAAAACGACTAACTCATTATAACATAAGCGAGAATCAAGTAGCCCCAAATACACAAGATTTTGAATAAACACCACTTCTTAGGATGATGCAACAACACTCTCATCTTTGAAAACTGTCTCTGAGTGTAATTTCATAAATAGAGACACATATCTCTCATAAGCTTAAAAGAACGTCCGATCTATATATTTCTTTTCGAGAAAAAGAGTGCAATTTCTTAAATATGGTCCAAACTTATCATCAAATAGTTGAACAACTACACAAAATATTAGATTGCTTTTGATTAGGATGCATAGATTTACTCTCGAAGTATGTAGCCTGCAACTTTTGTTTAATACTTTTACGTATTTCCTATTTATAGCAGTTGTTTCGTAACATATCACAGTGTAGTAGCCGACTCTCCCCTAATCATGATCAGAAATTAATCTCTAGAAATCTAAATTAGTAAAAATTTTATTAAAGTCACAAGTTTATTTCACTCAAGTAATTAAGGTAAAATATCGACTAAGTCTTTAGTTATTTCAGTTACGAATCAATTAGTGTACTTTTCATGTCGATTGTTTTTGGTATGGAGTGAAGGACGTGAAGTGGACGACTTAACACGCGTCGGGTGCGTGCTATTATTTTTATTATTGTTACTTTTTATTTAACTTTGTCTCGGAAAACCCGGTGCGTCATCATCAGACACGGACAAAGTTAAGTGCCTGATGAGTTAAAGATATTAAAAATTTAATTACTAATTACGAAGCTTTAAATGTATTGCAGTGATGTTATAGTATGTACACTTTTAGGTGTATAATGTAGTTTGCAGTTTATCCTATACCGCTGTTATCCTTATGCAACGGCCAAGAGCGTTGAAGGTGACATCAGTCACCTCTGGATGCTTTTTTCGAGCAGCATTTTTGATGTCCTCAACCTCAGTAATAAGGTTTC
>JAUMHM010086380.1:0-10995 GCA_032362435.1 Melikaiella ostensackeni
ACATTGATTTTCGATCTGTGCGAAAATGACGGTTTTCAATTTTTTTCTCGAAAAATATTTATCGGATGAAAAAAATTGGAATGAAAAAAGGATGCATCTTAATGCGTAGAACAATCACATACTTTTTATTTTGAATTTGTACGCATTTCGAGTTTGGATCGATTTTCGGGAAAGTATTGTCTAGGTCGAGCGTCGGATCCACTTATTGCATTCTTTATTTGATTATTATATAAAAAATATAATTTTTTCCGAAAAAATCGGTCTGGTCCGCAAATCTTGTTACTCTTCAGATTATGTATGCAAAAAACTAGACAAAATGGCTTCTCCGTTTAGACTCAGTTTTACATTTAGGATTTGCCCATGATTTCGAAGGCCCTTAAGTGTCTCCATTCAAATGTAAAAATCAAAATATAAAGAGAGGAAAGAAAAAGAAAGCAACCACCGAATCCCTTGCCTTCTTTTTTCTGTCATTTTTTTCTATTTTTATTTTTTTTATTTACAATCAAAAACATTTTTAAAGAATCTACTGATGAGCACCGAAACGTTTTATTTATGATTATGTTTTTGGAATACCTCGCAAGTTTTTAGTTTTGAATCTGAAGTCAAAATTACAAAATTAAATATGGCGGATCTAATATGGCAGTTATCAATTAGAAATGTTTGTTTATATTTCATGAAACTTCATATTTAGGGTTTTTTGAACTTTCTAATTATGAATCCGAAGACAAAATTACCGAATAAAGTATGGAAATAATATGCTCAATCAATTTTGATTTAATTGCTGAGGTGTTTGCACAAATTTTCTTTACCTCGAACCATTCTTCAAATCAAAATTATTCTTGAGTGTTGAAGAGGATTCTAGAAAAAAGGAAGTAAGGGGAGAGATAAAGGGGTATAAATGGTTTAGGAGCGGAATTTTTCATAATCAGACCTTTATTGCATTCCAAAATTTGAATAAAATTAAAATTGATCATAAGACGAAGTTACTTTTTGAAGTAAGATAAATTCTCTAAAATATATGATTAGAAAGAAAACAGGAATCCGCGGGATTTTTTTCTTATTATTCAATTGTAAAATTGTATTTTGAGAATTTTATTTGTCAAAAGATTAAGTTACTCTATAATTAGAAAAAGTGATCTCCCCTTCTAATACCTATTTCATTATTTTTCTTTTCGCAGACATCGACGTGCTGAACAAAAACCTCCAAATCGCCGGATCCTGTAAAGCTTGTGAAGCAGCTCTTCAGTCAAAACTTTTTAGTTTTCACTTAGCTTTAAATTGTTGAAGATTACTATAGGTTACTTTTGACCTAGTTGATTTTCTCAACCTGAATGTCCGTGTCCAGAGTTAAAAGCTCAATTCTTTGTAGCTTATCTCAGTCATACCGGATCTTCACATCTTCAATTTTTCATCTAGTAATTTGATATTTTATCGCATTTAAAAGTTTCTTTATTCGCTGTGTATTTAAGTTACGTATTGTGAAGTGTTTATGATAAAATTCGAATTCCTTGGGTACTTTGAAGTAATTTTAAATCGTTCTGTACTTAAAATGTTTTAAGTGGTTTATTCAATATGCAAAATTATAGTCAATGAAATGAATAATTTCATTTTAAAAAATTCACCTCATTGGCGAATTTGTGGATGACATCACTGTCAGCCCGCAGAAACTATTACAGAACATTTATTTAATTTTTTTGAATGAACATATTGCTCAAAATGTGTTGCCTCGAAAAAAAGTAAATGAATGTTTTTAAATAATCGTTTTTGATTAATTATTTCTAGAAGGGATATTTTTAGTAATTTATTAGATAATTTGAAAGTTTTTATTTAAGCGCGTTAGAGTATTAAAAAGCACAAATATTTTTCAATTCGCATAAGGCTTTTTATGATTTTTTTTTTACTAAAAGGGATTGCTTGTAGATTTAATTTTCAAATTCAAGGTATAAATTAACTTCAAGTAATGAAAAGCCAATCAGGTTTTCAACAACAATGATTGCGAGATTTTCGAGACATATCGTTGCACCACTTTTTTTTAGGTTGGATAAAAAACATCCAGGTAACAAACAGTTACTCAGAAACACTATCGATTAAAAAACTGTTTCTTTTAAAACTGAAAAAGTATTTTTTAAACATTTTGAAAAGTACTATATAAATAAAAGAATATCTTATAAAACTATGACAAATTAAAAAATGTTCCAATTTTTTTAACCACTTAAAAGCGTTAAAAAATTCCCATATAGAACTAGAAACATATTTTTTAATTTAGTCATGTGTAGGGCTCATTTTTTAATTATAAAAGCCTGCAACAATTGCCTGAATAATCTTTTGATAATTTGTCCATTTAATTTTCAAAAAAATTTAAAAGTCTCCTTTTTGTTTCTTCACAAAAAAATAAGTAGTTGACCCAACTACTCACTTTTTCAGTGTTAATCAATTGAATAAAAATGCACCGTTTTCAGAGAAAAATTAGAAATTGTGAACTATGAAGAAAAATACAAGAAACTTTCAAAATCGAAAAATATTTTCAAATAATATTAAACAGAAAGTATGCAAAAATTAAAAATTAAAAAATTCCTGTAATAATGATATAAGAAATTCGTTAATTTTTGTCTAATTTTCACAAATTGGTACGTGTTTGAAAACTTCAAAGTCTGAAAATGCCTTTTTTCAAGTTGGATAGAATTTTTCAAATTAGGTATCCATTTGTAAATTGAAAAATATAAATAATTAACCTTACCAGCAAGAATTTTCAAAAATTCTGAAAGATACTCGTATTTGGACTACATCTTAAATAGTTATTTTCCCTAAATATAAATTTCACCATTTTGGTCCACAATTTTAATTCACTTAGAGAGAGTACAACCAAATTTTTAACTATATCTCAAATTCTTAAATATTCATGAGCTACGATAAGGTTTTTACTTTTTTTCCTATACTAAATTTCAAGCAATTTAAGCTTCAGAAATTGAAAAATAAATTATTTTAAAAACTTATCAATCGGAAATTGGCAGCTCTCTCCATTTTTTTAAAATAAAATTTTTATGCTTGAAATGAAGAATAACAGAAATTTAAAAAAAGACAAATTTCAGAAATTTCACATATACTATGAGGAAAAAAATTACCAGCTAAACCCCTGACATAATCGCGCAGGATTTCTTCATCATACAAAAAGAGTAGAATACAAATGGAATTAAAAAACCATATAAAAATATATTTACTTTTAAGTGAATAATGTGTTCTGATAATTATATGGATGACTAGTTTAAAATGTAACAGAAATCTGTTATTAAGTAGATTATCACTTAAACAACTAATCTCAAGAGTTCAACTGACGCTTCTTACTGATAACACTTCGCGGGGGATATTAAATGCTTCATAACGTCTCAGCGAAGTAATATTAATTAATCTTTTCTTACTTCTTCATACAAACTTAATTCAATTTGGTAAATTTCATAAAATGAAAATTATATATGAAAAATAGTAAGAGAACAATTTCATAATTATTTCTATTTCTATAAATATTTCGTAGGACTGAAAAATCCCGAAAAATAAAATTTCCGACAGTGGCAAATTCCCGAGAAAAAAATTATTCGAAATAGAAAATTCCGGAAATTAGAAAATTCCCGACAATTAATTCCCGAATAATAAATATCCCAAAAGTGTATGATATTACCGAATTTGGAAATTCACAAAATGAAATTGCTGACATAATAAAATATCTGATCCTGTAAAATTGTCGAATATATAATTGAAAATGGTTGAAAATTAAAATAGGTAATAATGAATAATCAATAACGTAATATACTTTTATTTGGTGAACATATTTGTTATTTCATTTATTATTGTTTATATTTATTTATGATAAAAACGATTTTTCAGTCGCCCCATATATTCACCTAAAAAAGTTGATGTAAAGTAGAAAAGAAAAAATTTGTTGTGAAAAAATACAAAAAAGTACTTTTGTTCATAAAATTTATTTATAATAATTACATCTGTTAACAGTGAACAATGATCATCTTCAATAACGCATTTTAAGGCAAATAAAAAAAATGATTCTGCACGAAAATACAAAAATTTGGTCTTTTTTTATCAAATTTGTTTTTAATAATGAAGATTATTACCTAGTACTACAGTAAATTCAAAAACTTCATTTTCAATATACTCTTATTTTGAATTTTATTATTTATAGATCCACATAAGTTCTGTCTTCGTCAAGAATGATTAAATTTTTTTTGAAAAAACAAATTTTTTAAATTAAAATATAATGTTCAGGGTTACAATTATGCTTTTATATATGTCTGTTCCTAAGAAATCGTACATTTTATGACTTTTACCGATACCAAATGATTTTTTTTTTCAATCGGACACAAAATGAGAGTTTCACTCATTGTATTGGCTTCAATTTTTATTGATAAGATAATTCTCTAAAACCAATATGTATATCTAAAAAAATCGAAAACTACGAAACTCTCAATTTTTACGTAAATTTAATGCTCGCAATCTCTACAGTTTTTTCGAAAAATCTAAACAGATTAGGAGAATATTTTCTCATCCAGAGAAACAAACTGTCGTCATACGGCCGCCGAAAAATAAAAACAAATTTTTTGTGAACCACCCTAATAATTATTACATATAATAATCTACAAGCGTTCTGTTCGCAGCTGATACATTAAACGTCCAGAATTGTAGAGTTTCAAATTTAAATTTAAACTTTTTGGGACCATTTTTTTCCAGATCATTACTAATCAGTGTTTCATATAATTTAACCAACTTTTAAAATTAAAACGTAAAAATTAAAAATTTCCACTTCTTTTTTCATAATTAAGAGTTTTATATTTAGAGCTCGATTTAGAGCAATGAAAATTTGGCACATTTAAAATGAAACTTTAAAAATTGTACACACAAAATGGGGTGAATGTTTTGTAATTATTTCAAAATTGAAAACTTCAATTTCAAATCTACAAAACTGAAATAACTGTTATGCTCCTTACTTCTCTGCGGGGGTGGCAGTAGCTAGATGCTGTTAGAGCGAGAGAGAGATGGGCGTAGGTGTCTATCTCAAGGATAGAGAGAGAGAGAGAGAGGGAATGATTAGGGGAGCAAATCTTGGGGTTTCCATAAGAAAGAGTGAGAGGGAGTGTCACTAGGGAGTTGGTGGGGAGTTGATAGGCCGCATATTGTGTCTAGGGAAATGTATTTCGGAAGATAGAAAAGGTGTAGACAAGGGAGGAGATGAGGAATTATCAGTGGGAAGAGTGAGAGGGAGAGATAGCGTAATGTGACATCATGGGTAAGTCGTAATCGTATCGTGTCGTCGGTCAGTCTTTCGTGAGGGGAGAGAGCACCCACTGAGGACAGATGGTATTCCAACCGTCTCAGCGGAACGAATCAGATGGTATTCCAACCGAATCGTAATGGAGGAAAAGTTTGGAAATAAGGTAGTACACAGTTTAAAATAAATGAAGATTTTTTATCATTTTGTAATAGGTGCGGCGATCTTTATTCAAGATGACAGTTTCGAGTGAACAAATTTTCTCTTCGAGCAGCGTCTCGTCGTTAGCGATTTTCTCAAAAGTTGGGAGCCAATCTTTGGAGGACCTACAGTTGGCTACCAACCGTAGGGGTTTTTGTTAGAGCTTGTTACCAGCCCTGAACACACTGACGATTCTGGCTGAAGCGCGCCCTTTTATCGCGACGGCTGCGTGGGAGGTGCGTAGGAGGCCACGCAGAGAGGGCAGAAATCTGGTGGAGGGAGATGCGCGCGTTGAGTCTCGTGGACGCTGTACGCACGGTCCTTGCCTGCACCAAAATTCTGCTACTCTGCTGACGTAAGGAGGAGAGCAAACCTGCCTTACCCTGACAAGGATATACCAACGTGAGTAGGTGTGTCCGTCCCAAGGTAAAGAAGGCGTCTTCCTTTTTCCATGATAGGCGGCGCTGCAGGTAAATCCTTACTTTGTAACTTACTAGTCTTAATACTTAACATGGCCTATATTTAAAGGGTTGTCTACTGAGTAAATAAACATCGTCTGCGAGGGGGTTTTTTTAGGTTAGTAAAAGGAGAGCCTCGCTCTGTGCGAGCCGCGTATAACAATCCCACCCTTTCCGGATAGAGGTTTATTTATTCGTTGACAACGGATAAAAAAAGAAAGAACTTAGCCTAGTTTGGGTCGACCCGATTAATACTAGGTAGGAGGAATTTACAAATTTTTAAACGTTAACAAGTAGAACTCTAAAGTATTTAGAAAGTAAAAGAAAGAGGAAACAAAATATTAAAGTAATTGGTTCGTCGTTATATCTAGCCTCAATATATATATTTACATAAACTTATCCTAATTTACGCCTCCGCAGAGGCGTATACAGCCGCGCATCCCTATAATTGCGAGGTTGTCGGTAGCGTAGCGTGTAGCGCTCCCTGACGTTACTGTCTCCTTCTTCCGGATAGCGCTTTCTGGTGTTATTCTCCTCTCCTTGCCTGGTAGACATCTTGATTCTGGCGGGCTCGGATCTCTCTTTCTAGCAGTCCTATTGACTGGCGGCCATCTTGGTTGAATCGCCAATCGTCGGTGGATTGTCCATCCAACCAACAGGTGGCTAGGAGTTTGACCAGTTGCAGCGTTTTTACGGCGGCGAATGCCGAATAGGATTTCTGGCAAATTTCTGTCCTAAGTCTTGTGGTTTCCAGCATCAATCTTTAAACGAATACCCTTCTTGATCTCCTGATTTCTTCGTTCGGTGGGGTTCGCCCGAGGATGGTAGATTGGAGTTGTCCAAAACCCGCTGTCCCAACGCTGGCAGGCGGTGAACCAATGTCGACTTGGGAACTATTTTTCGTTATAACTTAGTATTCGTTGAAGGTATCCCCACCGAGAGAAAATCTCTCGCTCCAAGAGGACTGTAATTACTGGCGCAGTTGAGCATGCGATGAGGAATGCCTCGACCCATCTGGAAAAGATATCGGTCACGACGAGGAGAAATGCCTTTCCGGTCGCTGATCGTGGATATGGTCCCATTAAATCCAAGGCTATTGTTTCCCAGGTATTCTTGGCGGCGCGGGGTTGGTGAGGATCAGGCCTTGCGGTACGAATGGATTTTCTGCATCGGCAGAGATGGCAACGTGCGACGTATTGACGGACACTGCGCTGCATTCCGGGCCAACAATACTGGGTTTGGATGGCTCTCAAGGTTTCATAGACCCCCGGATGTCCGGCGAGTGGGTCATGGTGAAACTCCCAGAGGACCCCTTCTTCCAGACTAGTGGGTATGCGCAAAGCCCACGTATCTTTTCCGGGAGGCTTTCGCCAGAAACCTAGGCGATCCAGTTTGCGCTCTTGTACGTAGCTTTCCTCGCAAGCTGTGCGTTGTGGTTGGGCGCGCAGTTCGTGCCAACGCTCGATCTTTCTGTTAACAGTCACGTCGCCCCGTTGAACCTCTCTGACGTCATCCAGTATCCGAGCTTCTTCGTGGGCATTGATCACTGGTCGGGTGTCTGATGGAAGGGGCTGGTCATTGTTTCTGCTGGGTGCCAACATGCAGTCCAGATTTGGCTCACCAGGTGTCGCTGCAGCAGGTGCGGGATCACGTGCAACGCGTCTGCCAGTTCGTTGTTTTTCCCGGCGCAATGTTCGACCGTGAATGGAAGTCCGCTGAGAAATCGGGACCAGCGAGTGAGTTTTGACTTCTCATCTTTCATTCTGTCGAGCCAGGTCAAAGCGGTACTATCTGTATGAAGCGTAAAATGGCTGTCCTCGAGGTATGGGTGGTAGTGCCTAATTCCTCAGATTACCGTGAGGCATTCTTGCTCGTTACAGTGGTAACGTGTTTCAGTCGGATTGAATTTGGCGCTGGCGTAAGAAATTATGTACTTGCATTTTGCGTCATCTTCTTGTAACAGTACTGCGCCCATTCCCTTAGCGCTGGCATCGGTCTACAGGATGAATGGCAGCTTCGGATTGGGCCTACTGAGTTGGAGAGGTTTGTCCGCTAGCGCTTGTACTTTTTCGAATGCCTCTTGGGCGGCTGTGTTCCATTTGTAAGCTTTAGTAGTACACAACAAGTCCGTAAGGGGCGTTGCTGCCATTGCGAAGTTCGGTAGGTACTGCCGTATCCAGTTACAGGTTCCTGGAAAGCTGCGGAGTTCTTTGCGAGTCCGAGATCGGTTCGCCTCTTTGATGGCTTGTATGCTTTTTGGGGTTACTTGATTTACGTCGCAAGTTACAAGATGGCCGAGGTATTGCAATTTTGTTTTTCCGAAATGGCATTTTTTTAAGTTACAAGAGAGTCCGTATATTTCGAGACATTCGAAAACTAACCCGAGATGATAAAGGTGCTCTTGTTCATTCGCTGAGTAGACGATTCATTCGAAAATTAACATTCGAAAACTAACCCGAGATGATAAATGTGCTCTTGTTCATTCGCTGAGTAGACGATTAAATCGTCGAGGTAGGCGATAATGAATTTGCGCTAGTAGGTTCGCAGGACTTCCTTCATGATATTTTGGAACGTGCAGGGGGCGTTCTGGAGTCCAAAAGGCATGATTCTGAACTGGTATTGCCCACCGCCCGGGATGGCAAAAGATGTATATTTTCGGGAAGCGGGGTGTACGGGTATTTACCAATAGCCACTTTTCAAGTCCACTGTTGAAAATATTCTAGCTTGGCCTAAATCTTTCAGGGTTTCGTGTATGACAGGGAGGGGTTGTGAGGCATCGATGGTTAGATCGTTGAGGCGGCGGTAATCCACGCAAAAACGTTGACTTCCATGTTTCTTCGTCTGTATGGAAGGTTACGAGGAATATGGTGAACTTGTCGGCTCAACAATCCCAACAGCCAACATCTCGGGGATTTGTTCTTTTATTATCTTAACCTTGCATGCGGAGAAATGCCGTTGAGCGTCTCTAAATGGCTGGTCATGTTTGAGGTTAATTTGGTGACTGGTGGTGCGCGCGCTGCGCAAATGCCCACCACGGTAAAAGATTTCTGCGTGCCTTTGTGTTAATTCACGGAAATCGTCGGCAGCTTGTCCTTCGAAGTCGCTAGTAAACTCTTCCTGGTTCAAACTCGGCGTGTCGTCGGCAGCCCGACTTGTTCCAGGTATGGTGAATACTCGTTGTCGCTCCTGCATACCGATATATAGGCAATCGGAATGATGTGTGTGGACCACGTGATGTTCTTTTAGCCAAGTTCTGCCCAGTATAAGTTCCTCGCCTAAATTGTCTGCGACAAAAAAGGACCCTGGGTAGGACCTTCGGTTGATCTCGACGTCTAGGTCGATGATACCTCGAAGTTTGAGAGTGACCCTTTCCGCGGCCAGGTCGGCTTTGAGTGGGCCTGGTCGAATTCTTTGGAGTTATGCTGGGGTGAGGAAGCGGGTTTTTATAGCGTTGTCAGATGAGCCGGAGTCTGCTAAGGCTTCCATTTTCTTCCCTTCCACATATGTCCAAAGGTGGGGTAGGTTTCTTCGTGAGATGCGGGCGGTGGCTATTTTGGGTTGGCAGGTGTGGGGTTGCTGTCGGCGGGTCCTTGAGGATCCACGGGTCTTCTCCAATTTCCTCGACTTCCTTGGGGCTCCGCCGCCCTTTTCTGGTTTTCCGACGGCTGGTTGGCCAATACCGGGCAGTCCCGGTGAAAATGGCGGCCCGGACAGTATTGACAACGCGGTCTGCGGTCATATCCTTGGGTAGGTGGTGCACCGGCTGCTAGTTCCGTTATTATTTTGTTTGTTTCCTGCTTTATTTCTGTCTCATCTGCTTCTGCCTGAGTGGCGTGGTCCATTAGATCGTTGAAGGTCTTTGGCGAGGCTGCGCGAATGACACGCTTGATGGACGAGCGTAATGTTTCTAGTACGGTGCTGACTAAGTCGGCTTCCGTACCTTGGGGTAAGAGGCGTTTGGCCAGTAGGTACTTTTTCTGTGAAAAGATCGCAGCAGAATCTTTCTTTCCTTTTTGGCGGAGTATAGAAAGATTCGGAGGTTGTTTTCAACCGCGTGGCTGGCGTATTTATGCCGGAAGCTTTCCGAAAATGCTTCCCAGCTGAGGTTGAAAGATTTCAGGGGTGTCCACCATTTTGAAGCATCTCCTGACAAAGACCCATCGGCCATTTGTGTCCAGTGATTTGCTTCTGTTCCTGTCTGCTGGAAATAATTTTCGCACTCGCGAAGGAAAGCTTCTGGATCCTTATGATTAAGTCTGGAAAATTCCGGTAGGGGCGGTGCCAGTGCTTTAAGGCCCGTATGATGTTGCGCAGATCATTTATCGAGATCGTTGGTGGGAGGAATCGAAGTACCTCTTGATTGGTGGGGTGAGGCACCGCCATGTTTGGTGTGGGGTTTGCGTCAGGATTGGGTTGACTGAACCCTGGTGCTATTTGTTCCCTTAGGGAGAAAGTGGGAAAGGACGATGGTACGATATTTGGTGGTGTATTTTGTAGGAAACTAGGTATGGGACGGGTGAACAGTGGAGTTATTTGTGGAGGGTTCTATGTTGTTTCCAGAACGGGGATGTGGACGGCACTTGAGCTTGAAGTTTCATTATTTAGTAGTGCCAGGGGTGGATTTGTTGGGGTCTCTATGGAATTTGTTTCTGCGTTGCTTGCTGTTTCGTCCATGGTGGATGCGGGATTGGGATTGGGCGCCACCGGATTTTCTTGGACACTTCCGGAAGTATTGATGGGATGGTTGCGTGTAGATATGGTTCGTTCCTAAGGTGGCTTCTTTTTAGGAAAATGATGCACCATATCTATATTTTTATCTTCTATTTACCCGCTAGTCTTATCAGGGTCGGAGGTTTGTGATGTCAATCACAGGATAAATTTAATTTTCAAGCCCCACGAATTGGGCCGCCAATTGATATGCTCCTTACTCCTCTGTGGGCTGGCAGTAGTTAGCTGTCGTCGGTCAGTCTTTCGTGAGGGGGAAGAAGACCCACTGAGGACAGATGGTATTCCAACCGTCTCAGCGGAACGAATCAGATGGTATTCCAACCGAATCGTAATGGA
>JAUMHM010086381.1:0-10995 GCA_032362435.1 Melikaiella ostensackeni
GACCCGAAGCACCATCCAAACCTCATTTTCCACGTAATACTACTGCAGAATTATTCTTTATTTTCTTTAATTTTTCGGTTGAAAGCAATGAAAAAATTTTACGACAAGTATGATCAAGCAAGGACTGTAATTGAATTTGAGCACCATCATTATTAATTTTAATATTATCAGGATAACATTCTTGCTTTGCAGATGAAAGTTTTTGCAAGGAGACAATTGTTTATTTCATGGTGAAAGGCTTTGATGTGCTCGGAGAGTTTTATATTTGAATTTGGTCAAACCAACATCCATGTACATAGCCAATGTTTTGTTCATCAAATCGTCATCATATGTTTCAGGAACATTAATATCGAATTCAGGCTGCTGTTGTAATGGCGCAATTGCTTTTAATAATACTTCTTGGCTATGTTTATCGCGCAGGGTTTGAGCACGTCTTTGTTGCGTTCTTTCACTACAATCTTCATAACTTGCACGTGGGCGTCCGGGTCCACAAGATGATGCTGAAGAAGTTTTGTAATGTTGAATGACAAGATTTAAGTTGAGTCGGATTTTTGAATCTACGCTCTAATTTTTCAAGAATAAAATCTTTATATTTATTCTCAAATCTTTCACGCATTCGGTGAACATCAACCCAAAACTTTTTGTAACGTCTGATAAAATATGTATTCAGATGAGAAAGAATTTCATCTATTTCAGTGGTATAGTAATCAAACGTATTATCTATCCTCTTTATTATAATATCTATTTGTGATTTATCTTTTTTTTGTATCAGTCAATATTCATTCGCATAACTCACTCACCTGTATGATAAACATGGACATTTTCAGAATCTTTTAGTAATCGCTTGTATAGAAACAGTTAGAATGACTAACTTCAGATGCAATTGGTAGATATTTTTCATAGTAACGGAAAAAAGTAAGAATTTCTTTGTTTTTGTGCGACATGAAGTAGCCCAAGAAAAGAGTACGAATTTCTTTGTTTTTGTACGACATGAAGTTGCCGAAGAAAAGAGTAAGAATTTCTTTGTTTTTATACGACATGAAGTTGTCCAAGAAAAAAGAGTAAGAAGTTCTTTGTTTTTGTACGACATGAGGTTGCCCAAGGAAAAGATAAAATGTATATAAGATTTTCTTCTTTTATTATTTCATTTGCATGCTTGAGTAGATTATTTTGACGATCAAAATATAATGAAGAGACCTATCCAGCATCCAATTAATGATAATTTCTTCAGATCAAGTAATAAATACATCACGTGTGAATTTAAAGCGTTAAAAAATTATTTTAAATCAGTCAAAAACTTTTTATGAGCATTTATAAGCCCTTTCAACTTTTACTCTCCAATTTGTCATCGGCCATCTTGAATTTTTAAAATCTGATTAAAGATTCGTAATCAGCCACCTAGAAAAACCCCGGGTACTGATTGTCACAAACGTTTATAGATTTTTCAATTTTTCGTCCACTATATCTGTTCGGCCATTTTGAATTATAAAAATCTGACCTGAAATTCGGAATCAGAGCCTTAAACAATCCCGAGGTACCGATTTTTACAAACGTTTGTAAATTCTTTAAGTTTTTCGTCTGCCATATTGAAGCGGCCATCTTTAGTTTTGAAAATTTAACCTAAGATTCGGAATCAGAGTCCCAAATAATCCTGAGGTACTGATTTTTACAAAAATGTGTCAATTTTCCAAGTTTTTGGTCCACCATATTGGATAGGCCATTTTGAATTTTAAAAATCTGACTGAAGATATATATTCAGCGACCCAAAAAACCCTGGTCACTGATTTTCACAAACATGTATACATTTAAAAAATTTTTTTGTCCGCCATATTGGATCGACCATTTTGAATTTTGAAAATCTGACTCAAGATTCATATTTAGGGACCCTAAAATTCTCGTTATACAATCTTCTATAAGCATAACTCCTTTTGACCAAGATTTATTACCTTTCTTATCATTTGAGCAGCCATATTGGATCGACCATTTTGAATTTTGAAAATCTGACTTTAGATTCATCAAGCAATTGCATAGACATAGAATGAAATGTTTTATACCTTTCAAAATTTAGTGCACATAAAGCTGAGCAAGTATGAAGTTCATATTTTTTCGAAAAAAAATAACTACCCAACTTTGGCCGCTTGCACTGCCGCCGCCATTTTGAATTTCTGCAAATGCGACAGCAGATTCATATCCAGCGATACAGAAACTTTCGGTGTACTAAGTTCCACTATTGTTCACTGTAATTTGACGCGGTTACAGATTTTTGGCGCCGTTATTGCCAAATTGCCCCACTCTGGACGCCTGAATGTTTTGAAATCTGAGATGTTACAATTTAATTGCTGAAGATTATAAGAATTTAACATCTAGAGATTATACTTGGTAATATCTTCATATACTAAAAAAAATATTATAGATTATACGCGCTAATATACTTTTATTTACGGGGTATTATCCTCAAGCTCTAATATTCAGTTCGCATAATACAATTTACATTAAAGGGCTTCGAATTTTTAATTATTGCTCATTAAGAACTTTGGTAAACTTATGAATTGAAAATTTATTTATTTAAATTGTAAATACTTCAAACTCGGAAGAGTGCTAATGGCTGTATGGGCGGAAAATTATAGGAATTTCGGACTTATCAGATGCTCCCTCCATTAGCACAATATTCAGTGCGCGTACATCGAGGGCAACCTAACCTCAAATTTTAGCCATTTATAATGTTTTTCGTTAGATCTAATAGTCGTCGATCGACGATAAATACAATAATACAAAATTATAAAAATTACTTCTAGGGGAAAGGTGCCTAAGAAGGGCCCCCCTCTTTACACGGGCCCCCCTTAATATTTTTATATAAGCACATTATATTCACAAAGTACATAGGTAGATACATGCTCAGTACCTTTCTAGTTAGTTACAATAAAAGTGCTTTTTTCAACTATGCAAGTGAATTAACAAAAACAGATAGTAACAATTATTTTAGCAGTTTAGATTATGAATTCCTACCTATTTTAGAAGTGATAATTCAATAGTTTGTGGCAATTTGAGACTGTAACCAGTTGTTCTTTCATATAGATAATTTTCTGAGCTTTCAAACTGTTACGTGTTTTTTATTAATTTTATGTTGTTTAAAAACGAGTGCAAGAAACGTAGAAGCTGCGTGATTTCTAAGACGGGCCCTATTTTGGTTAGAAACTACAGGTAAAAGCGTAACCTCTTTTACCTTTGGATAGAACAGCTGATACAGTTGGCAAAATAAGAAATTAAATTTTTTCATCTATCAAAGACAACCTCTCCTAAGCTCTTTAAGCTTCTTCGTTTTACCCTTTTCATCAATTAATTCTTGTTCTAAGGTAAATAACATTTGTAATTTTATACCTTTTTATATGTTTCTACTTCTTTTTACCTTTTTTAATGCTCGTTTCATAATTGAATTATTTAATGCTTATTTTACGTCTTATTAATGTATTTTGCATGTGCAACGCGTCATTAAGGTACATAAATGTTTAAACAATGTACTGCGAATAGAATTTATCAATATCAAGCATTAAATGAATTAATTTTTATAGTTCTTAAAAGAGGCTCATCTCAGGAACCCGGGTGCCTAGGACGGGCCATTTGACATACTTCCTTCAACATGAAAATTTATTACCTCATGGACATTTTTTGAAGTTGTATGAATATGAACTTTATAGAAGAAATAAAAAATTTAATGTCAGCAATTGATTTTATTTCTGTGGTTACTTGAAATCGAAAAATTTTCGTGAAATGTGAAAGGGTCTTAGGCAACTCTGCTCTACACTTGAGCAATAATTACAATAATAAGGAGCAAGAAGAAATTGATTTTGCCGACGGTGCGTGACGTCACATAAAAATATTCAATATAAGACATAATGTACAGGTATAAACACATGACACGCTTCCCGAAGCTTTGAATAGCCTTAGTAAGGACTACTACTAACTACTCACACGCGCCGATCCAGCAGAGGTTTACGGGGGCGGAACATCAGGGTGGGGGGGGGGGGGTATCAAGGGAGAGGGCATCAAGGGTTGGGGGCTTCTTGAGGTTATACTTCGCCCTCCTCTTTTTGGATCTAATCATTTTTCGAAAAAATTTCATGGGCGGAATAATTATTGCGATGCAATCATCTTTGACATGAAGATGTGCTATACGTGTCTAATGCGTACAGCCCGCTTTTATCGCTCCGCTATTGGTGGTGAGGCATTGTTGACACTCCCCGCCTGCTGAGAAACTGCGTGGGCCAGCAGTTCTAGGAATTCATGAATCGGATGCGCTTATATGGGAGCTCCAGTGTATATAAAAAATCCACGTTCGCCTACGAAATCCTTCTTGAAGGGCTCTGTCCGTCTGCTTCACGAACTGATTTTTGAATTAACCTGAGAAGTTTGACGTGTGAAAATAAAGTCTAGCCTTTCGGGTAGTTGAAACTGAAAGGAAAAAATGTTTTTTATTAAGGAGTTAAGAGTCCTTAACTTTTGAGTCACTGTGTACCCTTATTGGGGGTCGTCCAGATATTACGTAACGCTTTTTTGAACGATTTTTGAACTCTCCTACCCCCTTGTCATGCTACCGTAACAATAGACAATGCCTCCCCCCATAATTGTTATGTAACTTTCAGTTATCTGATTCTTTCACTACAAAACCGCTTTCTATGTGTGCAAAAATTATTGCCATTTTTTATGTACTGTACAGTTCTCAATAGCAAATAATAATATAAAATTATATTTTAAAATGAAATGTATTTGATCAAGTTTGAATTTTTTGAAATATCAAAAAAAATATTACACTTTTTTTGACTTTGGTTAATGGGGTACTTATTCCAAATTAGAAAAAAAATTCCACATATTTTTTCTTGTTTCGTTTACAGAAACTTTGCAACTTTTAATGATGCTAATTTTGCATTTTTTGACTGTTTTGACCATTTTTATGTAAAATATTTTGAAAAACAAAAACAAATTTCAAAAAATAATTGTTTTGACTCCTTCCTACCCAGTTATATTATGCTCCTATTTTTCAAAAATTAGTACATCTAAGAAAATGTTACGTACCATTTTTAGGACCATTCCCCCTCCCCCTTCGTAACAGGACCGTAACAGCACCTCTTGATACTCCCCCGCGCCTCTAAAAGCGTTACGTAATATATTGACATCTTTTACACCGGTATACCTACAAAGTACACACAAGTGCTGTGTGCTTTAACTAATTAATCGTTTAAAACTAACAAAAACGGTTAAATTAGCCAATGCTTAATCGAGTATGTTCAGCTACACAGTTCAAACATTTAAAACGAATAAACGATCAAAACAATAATAATCGGTCAAAAAAGTAATCACCTGAAGTGTGGAAATCATTAATTATTTCACGATCGGTTAGTAAACTTATGCACAGGTTTTAAAGAGAGCAAAATGTGTACTTTGGTTATGATCTGGGGAGGAATCAAGCACATAATGAGAGCAAATAAAAATGATCTCTGATATTAAGAGAATTTTTTTAGTGTTTTCAGTGATGTTCGAATAATCGAATTCGTGAAAATCAGCAGCCTCCGCTAGAAGTTACCAGGCCCGTAGAGACAAAACACGGGCCCGGGGGCACCAACAAACGGGCCCCCTCCTCTTTGAAAAAAATTTTCAGTGAATTTGATCTCGGTTGTTTCCACTTTGTTTGTATTTTTAAGTGTCATCTGGTGCTTATTTGATGAGAACTTTGCTTCTTCAGAGAGGCAGCGTTCATGATTTTTCTCAATACTTACAATTGATAATGAAATTTTAAAAAATATTATTATTTGTCCACCATGAGCTTACAAAAATACAAATAGGTTAGTGAATTCGTCTTAAATCAAGGAGTCTTTTCTATTCTTGCAGCATCTTTGAATTATGTAAATAAAAAAATGTATAGTGTAAATTTTTTTTTGATATTATAAATGACCATATATAACTTTCCTACTCTTCAATTAGGTGTATTAATATTATAGCTCAATCGATTCGTCTCGAATCAAGGAGTCCTTTTTATTCTTACATCGACCTTCATGTATAAAATTTTTCTGTGAAAAGAAATCGGTCGCCAACTACCTTGATGATAATTCAGTTCACAACAACTTTGAGTTATGTAAATGAAAAAAGTTGTACTATAAAAAAACCCATTTCTAGAATATTATAAGGTGCATTAAAAATGTAAAATTTGATATTAAAGAAAACACTTGTGTCAGTTTTGAGATATTAGTTGTGAAAATAAGCTCTCCAAATTTCATCAATTTATCTACAACCGTCTTTAAGCTATCGCGCTAACAAAAAGGGCTTCATCCACACATTCACACATCTGAACATCCACATATCTACACATACGCACACACACATCCGAACAATGTCTAGAACATTGTACTAGACGTTTATCAACGGAGAAACGTTTAATTAAACAATTTTTGAAATATTTGAAATTGTTCGACCATAAAGCTTCCTCTAGGAGGAAGCAAGAGTTATTTCAATAACAGAATAAGAGAATTTTATTATTAATTGATTAATATTTATTGACAGAAACTTTAAAAAATGCGATTATTTGACAATGGGAGTGTTTATGAATTTTATATTGCGCTATATCATCCGTTTCAAGGAGCTGTGCGACAACCTCATGACGTCTGAGAAGGAATGTCCACCAATCACTGCCGAAGAAGTGAAGAAAACACTGAGGGGCACGAAGAGATTCTCCGCTTCCGAACCAGATGATATCGAGAAATTCTGGTGGAAGAAGTTTACTTCTACACATCAACATCTGGCCCGGATCTTCACCTTAAATTTAAAGTCGGAGACGCCCATTCCGCAGTGGCTGGTGTTAGGACGTATAGGCCAGTCAACGACAAATAAATATGACCCTAACATACGAGGTTTGTCCAGAAAGTAACAGTACTGTTGCCATTTTGGGCTGCGGGAATTTTTCTTACTAAGTTTGGCAACACTGAGTGGTAGAGGGGGTTCTCCTGAGCACAACGAGCACATGGGGACCTCAGTAGTACGAAAACTAACACCGTAGTGTCAATTTGCGTGAAACGTGTCAATAAAAAATCCCGCCAAGTGCTCAGTGCGCAGTGTCATCCAGTTCCTTCACGTAGAAAGAAAAACACCTACTGAAACTTTCCAACGAATCCAAGCTGTTCATAGTGAAGGTGTTATGAATCGAACGAACGTTTTTAAGTGGTGACGGGAATTTGAAGAAGGCAGAACAAATGTTCATGACGATCAGAGGAGTAGAAGACCTTCCATTTGGACCGATGAGTTGGTCCAAAAAATTGAGGAAGTTGTTCGTGAAGACCGCCGATTGACAGTGGATGAAATTTCCGCGAGGTTTCCACAACAATCCAGAATTCTCTTACACGACACAATCACACAAACGCTGGGATACCGAAAATTGTGCTCCAGGTGGGTCCCAAAACAACTGATAGAGCAGTACAGAGCGAATCGGGTCGCTAATGATCGCAAGTTCCTTGAGCGGTTTGACCTAGAAGGTGAGGATTTTCTGAGCTCTATTGTTACAGGAAATGAAACCTGGGTGGCTCATTACACTCTAGAGACAAAAAGACAGTCGTCATAGTGGCGTTACATCAGTTCCTCATCCACCAAAAAATTCAAAACTTCAATTTTGAGCCAAAAA
This sequence comes from Melikaiella ostensackeni, assembly GCA_032362435.1. Classification (NCBI taxonomy): domain Eukaryota; kingdom Metazoa; phylum Arthropoda; class Insecta; order Hymenoptera; family Cynipidae; genus Melikaiella; species Melikaiella ostensackeni. The sequence continues at coordinate 7,664 of JAUMHM010086381.1, forward strand.
ATCATGGCCTCTGTGTTTTGGGATCGAAAAGGGATCATTTTGATCGAATTTCTGCCTCAGGGGAAGACCATCAACGCAGAAAGGTACTGTGAGACCCTAAAAAAGCTCAAGAGGGCGATTTAGAACAAGCGGAGGGGAATGTTGACGAAAGGAGTGTGCTTGTTAAATGACAACGCTCGTCCGCATACAGCCTTGGCCACCAATGCACTTTTGGATTCATTCGGTTGGGCTGTTTTGAACCATCCCGCTTACTCCCCTGACTTGGCGCCTTAAGACTACCACCTGTTCACCTACCTGAAGACTCACATGGGTGGAAAAAAATTTTCCACCGACCAGGAGATGAAAACAGAGGTCCTGAAGTGAGGGAAGGCGGTGGCCGGAAATTTCTTCCAGAAGGGCATCAAAAAACTTGTGCCACGGCTCACTACCTACATAGAACGGGAAGGCGACTACGTGAAAAAATAGTTGACATGTATACGAACAAAACCCTGTAATTTTTTGTGAAATACATTTTTTTTTTAATTAGAAAAATTGAGTACTTTTCCTTTCTGGACATTCCTTGTAGAATTGAATCTAATCAGGCCGCATTTTTTCAGACGCCTTTTAGATGGTACGCTAAACCACAAAAAAATTTCAGTAACTGTAAACCTTGGATTTTTTTATAAAAATGCAAAATAACGGCAAAACTTATATTTTTGACGTTTTACTTGTTTTTCATGAAAACAGTTACTTTTAGTGAAAAATAGTCAAATAGAAAAATTTTCGGCATCTTATTCTTCACGAATAAGCTTACATTAAATTTTTTGTAGAGTTATCCGTGTATCTAAAAAAATAGTGAGAACGACTTTTTACACAAATATTCTTTCCTCATTTATGAATCGTTATGAATACTTTCCTTGATGCCAGTGAACCTAAATTGTCCCTCAAAGCATTTCTCCAAGTTGCCTACCACCTTATATGAAAAATTATCGAAAAATTTAATAACAACTCAGTTATTCAATTTTTTCATCCATCTTCAGGTTTGAATTGGGTACACTTAACCTCTTGCCTGAGAGTAGGGACTACGTGAACGCTTGCTTCACATGTGTACTCGTACATGATATCTGCAAAGTTTCAATAATTTTTCATAATTTTTTTTTATTGAAAAAGGGCTATGTTGAATCTCTTGGGAAACTCAAAGTTCCTGCACTTGTTCATAGGTCATAATGAGGTGCGGTTACTGTCCCGATTCTTTGCTTTTGCTTTTTAAAGAAATATTTGTTTAAATATTTTTCGTTAACTTTTACTTCCATTCTAATGGGTGTGCTTTTTAATATTTGTACCTACTATTTTAGCGAATAAATTAGACATTTCATATAATATGATTTTTTAAAAATTATTTATTGTTATAATATAAAATTTGCTTGAAGTAAATTTTCTTCATGAAAATGCATATGTATTTGAGGCTTAGCGTGAAACACAAATTTCAGAATGTAAAAAACTTTGGGGTCCTATTCTTTTCCCTTTTACTTTTTTTGGTTGTTTTGAAGAAGTGTTTTAAATGTTGTAGATCTCCGCGAAATACATTTTTTTGTTGTATACATTTTTTTCCATTGGACCAACTCTTCCCGAGAAAAATCCAAAAGAAGGGTGAAAAGTGTAAAAAAACTTTTTAAAAATATTTTTCGAATTCGGTGGGTATTTTTAATTTCACCCACGAGCGGACTTCATGCAAAATACAAATCGACATTTTCGACCCTTAAAAAGACAAATTCGTGAGTTTTGAATTGTTATTTAAAATTTCTCAAATCTGATTTCTTTTATTAAATTGAAAAAAATTCTTTTCATCCCTATTGGAAAATTGTTTAAAAAAGGTCAAAAAACTGCAAATATTTTTTCAGAAAACTACAAAAAATGAAATAAATTCAAACATAATTGCATGAAAGTAGAACTTTTGTCTATTTTTCAGACGAATTTCGTATATAATTAGACTTTATTGCGAGCTTTGTTTTATATATTCTTTTCGTTATTGTAGTTGTCATATAACAAATATTCAAATGCGATAATGTCTATAGAATTGAGAAAAGTTTAGTTTGACTTAAAATTATGAAACTAAGAACTTCCACTTTAATCGAAGAAAGCTAAGTTTTATTTAAATCTTTGAAACTAAAACTTTCTTGTACTAGAAATCACTTGCACAGTTTATCTTAAAATTATCTCCTTGCAGTGTTTCAAACATTTTACCATCGCAGGCCTTGAAACAACAACTTTTTTCATGAAACACTAGTAAATTCTTACTTTTTTGTATAATATTAAAACTGAAATATCATAGAAGAATATACAAAAATGTACAAAAAAATACAAAAAAGTACAACATTCATCCAGACAATAGACAAAGGTTTTAATTTCCTGCAATTTTTTTGTAATATATTTTATTTATTTATATTTTACTGTGAAAATGGTTCCAGTACTTCGTACTTACTTGTGAAGAGTTTTCCACAGATCTAGCAAGAGGTGTATTCAATGTCATATTAAATTTCAGTAACAATCGTAAAGGAGGGAATCGCTTTAGCATTTAAAAAGTGGAGCGAACTCTTTTCCTTATTATTTCCTGCTTTTGGAGGTATTTTCATTGATGAGGGTAATTGATATAAATCCTGACCTTTGCACAGATCCAGGAAAAGATGTATTCAATGTCATATTAAATTTCAGTAGCAATCATAAAGAAGGGAATCGATTTAGCGTTTAAAAAGTGGATCAAACTCTTTTCTTTATAATTTCCTCCTTTTGGGGGTATATTTATAGATAAGGGTAACTGATGTGAATCCTGATTTGTGCTCAGGTCTAGAAAAAGTTGTATTCTATGTTATACTCAATATCAATAAAAATCATAAAAGAAAGTTTATACTTGTCAGCTGCTTTGGTCTGCCTTGATCCTTTTGGATGACAGGTTAGTTAATTGATTAATTTCAAATAATATTTCAACTTATTTCAATCAGAATTTAAAAACTGCATACCTGTCAAGAATTTTATAGGAATATCGTTATTATTTTCTACATTCTATTACTTATATTACAGATTAAACAAATATTAAAAAAATTGAAAGTTACAGAATATGAGAAAGAAACTATTATGTCAGACTGTACTCGAATTTACTAAGGAAAATTCAACATGAAAATTTGGGCTCCAGCCATCTGAGGCATGGTTACCTGGACCATTGAAGCCTCTACAAGGGGATACATGATTTACATACTCCTAACTGTTCCTTTCGCTTTGAAGGTCAGTTACACCAGCCCCCCCCCCCAATCATAATTTTAGAATTTCTTCAGCACACTGAATTGCGCCGCAAATGC
>JAUMHM010086382.1:0-10993 GCA_032362435.1 Melikaiella ostensackeni
CCTCCAAATCCGCCGCCAAAACCAAAAAAGATAGCACACAACACAAACGCGTTCTTTACCACTCGGTACCGGAAACGAAAGCCAAGTTAGTCGGTATTGAGAATGCTAATAGTGAAATGGTATGGGATGCGGACAGAGTGAGAGACTGTGTAAGTGATTTTTTCAAGAAATTGTATGGAGGTCAAGCTATAGAGCATAGAAACTGTGCCACTGAAAAGGATGCGTTAGATAATCCTATTGTAGGTGGCGGAAGAAGAATTGATATCGCCGACATTATATCCGTGATTGAGAAACTGAATAATGACAAGGCTGCTGATGTGGATGGTATCACCGCTGAAATGATTAAGAGCAGTGGTGAGTATTTGTTTATGTGGTTGAGCGAATGTATGAATATGTATCGTGTGAACGGTGAAGTTCCGAATAATTGGAGAAAGGCGAATATAGTTCCACTCTACAAGGGAAAGGGTAATAAAGGATACTGCTCTTATCACAAAGCCATTAGCCAATCGAATACCGTGGCCAAAATATTTACAAAAATACTTAATGCTGAGGTCATGCGAATAACTAAAAAGAGATCTGGGAAGTCTAATGTGGATTAATGCCAGAAGGACCATGTGCAGATCAGACTTCTAGCTTGAGACAGATCATAGAAGAAAGTTTGAGGTTAAACATAAGAGTTTTCTGTGCATTTGTTGGTCTGAAAAAAGCTTTCGATAAGGTAAATAAATCTGGACTAAGGAAAGTCCTAAAAGAATATGGAGTGAATGGCTGGCTTCTCAAATCAATAAATGCAATATATAATGGTAGTAAAGTGAGTGCAAGTATAAATGGACAACTGAGCGATTAGTTTGACATTAATAGGGCGTTAGGCAAATCTGCGTTATGTCTTCCTGGATGTTCGATATACAGGTATACATGAACAAATAATCAAGAATGGCTCTCTTAGGCGAAGAAGGTGTTTATTCTGTGCTTGCACCCACATTGCTGTATGGTAACGAGACATAGACGTATCAAGAAAAGGATAGGAGTAAAGTAAACGCGGTTGGCATACAATTCTTGCGCCAAAGATGTATGCAAGGATGAGGATGTATGTAGAAAAATTGTTTGTGAGGAGGAGAGTCGCTCCTGTACCTGTATAGTAATAATTGAAAAAATAGTTCAATATTAAACAACTGTGAGTTGAAAGCATGTATCAAAACATTGAAAATTGGTTTGGATTTATTTTCAAATCTTTCAAAATAATTTATCTTCTGAAAATAATCATATTTGACAGTTCAAAGAATAATTAGAATAAATGGTTCATTGAATAATAAATTTTGACCTGAAATGTCCAATAATTTATAATTTTAAATTTACTTTAATACAGTATTGCAGACTTTCAATATTTCAAACTAGAATCCTAAATTAATGAATTTGCTGATATTAATTTTTATCGAAAGCCAATAGTTGTATTTAAGTGCTCAGAATTGAAAATTTTTTTATTTAAATTCACCAACTTCATCATTTTTATCTCAAGAACTGTCTTCTAACAGATTTTTGAAATGTATCAAAGTTTAATAACATTTTTAACCTTTTTTTTTCCTACATCATCACTAATCAATGTGTCACTATTTTTATCATATTTGAAAATAATATGATACATGTATACAAATAATACTGATAGTATTTATCTTTCATTATAGCTTTTTTATAAAGAGATCTCTTCAAAATGAGATTAATTTTCATAAATGTCATAAATTTTATGTATTTTCATAGGAGCGGTCCAAAATAAATCACTTCATTAGGGTTTCTCTACTTTCTTAATTGATTCTTTCAATATTTTGATATTATTCATTATCATACTGATTTTTCTATTATTGTTTTTCCATAATAATTTCTATAATATCATCTTATAATTGCAAAAAGATGATGAGAAATCTATTATAGGACAATCATCATAGGCCTAAACTGAATTTCCTATTATCTTTTTCTATAAGGGCAATACAGAATTATTTGAAAGTTAATAAAAATGTGTGATACGTTGATGATGGGGTCCAAATAAGGGGTGAATAAAAAGGCCTGAGGAGGGTACACATTAAAAAGTTTGCATCTAAACAATTTCCATTCAAAAACTTTGAATAATTGAATAAATCTCAGATCAAGACCTTCGATGTCAAGCAATTTGTGAATGAGGAGTTCTTAAAATTGTACATTTTCAAAGATTTGGAAGCTATAAAAATAAGAAGTTTCCACTTTTAGGCGTATCCATTCAAACAATTTCAGTACTAAGCATTTAGAATTAACAATTAATCAATTTCACAGCTTAAAAGTGGACCATTTTCAAATTAAAAAATTTCGAATGTAAAGTGCCAAAAAATCATACAATATCAAATTTATATCATTCAAGATTCAAAATTTACAGTTTTCAAAACGTAAAAATTCGAAATTTTCATCATTTTTTAAAAATTAAGAGTCTCATATTCAGGAAAATGAAAATTTGATAGATTCAAAATGAAGAAAACATTCAAAATTACTAATTTTATGCTGATACATATATGAAATTCATGTTTAAAATTTAAATCATTCAAAATTGTAAAATATGAAATTGAAAGCGTGCTTTTCAGCTCAAATCAACATTTGAAATAAAACAATTCCAAATTAAAAACTCCGAATAATTACATTGATCCCAATTTAAGCCCTTCGATAATTAACAACCTATGAATAAGGAATGCTTAAAATTATACACTCCCAAAGACTTAGTACGAGTAGCTATAAAAATAGAAACATTTTTATTCTTAGACTTACCAATTTGAATAGTTTCAGTAGTAAGCATTCAGAATTGATAATTGAAAATCAATCAGTTTTCCAATTTGAAAGTGGACCATTTCAAAATTTGTAGCATTTAAAATAGAAAAATATTAAATCTGAAGTACAGAATAATGGTACAGCATCAAATTCATAGACTTTAAAATTTTTCATTCACAGCTTCGAAAACGTAAGAATTTCTATTCCTTTTTTTACAGTTAAGACTGTTATATTTGAATCAATGAAAATTTAAGACATTCAAAATGAAACTTTGAAAACTGTACTTCATTTTAAAATCTACAAAACCGAAATAACGCTTTCAGTTTGCGACACAATATCAAAATTAAAAGTGTCGGACTGGAACGTTCAAAATGACTAATTTAATATTGATGCATATTTGAAATTGAAAACTTATTCTGAAAATATATTGCTGCCTCTTTAAAAATGCACTGAAATTGATTTCGGTTATATTTTCTCTGATTTTAAAAAAAGTTCACAGCTCAAGTCGGTTCGGAAAATTCGACTTATAACTCAAGCGCTGAGTCGAATTGGATTTTCTCGATTCAATCACAGCATTGATGAGAAGAAAAAGATTTTCAAAAAATGAGGCGTATCTGTACAGAGAAAACTGGGGCGAAGAAACGTTGCAGGTCATGGGTTAAACGGGGTAGCGTCCAGCTGGGTAACTGAAATTGGGGTAAACTCACCGTGGGGATTCGGAAGTTTTTCCGTTGGACTCCGCTAGAGGCCAGCAGGTTACAGCTGACATGTTTCTTCTCAAGTGAAGCACCCAACCCGAGACAGTGAAAAGGGGTAGTAGGGTAAGGTGACGATGAGAAACCTCAATATTATATTTCAACTTGGGCCTCCCCTTCAAAGACTACTTTCAGGAAATCAATACAAACCTTTTTTTTTTGTTTTTCGAAATGAAAAATTCTAACTCATCTCTCAAGACATTTATGATTATATAACCTCAAAAATATTTTGAATGGAAAAAAGAAAAAAAAACTAATAATTTATCTTTAGAGCAGAATAGTTCTCAGTGGTGAGCATCTTAAAGAATATAAAATTGCAATACTTATTGAGCCAAAATACATCTTATTTTAGAAATTCTGAAGGCTCACCCCCTGAGATTATACTCCTGGGGAGAAAATTTGCCACGTTTTTTTTCTTTTTGTGATAAATTCATTTTGCGTCCCCCCGCGAGACATTGAAGAGGGTTATTGGCGTGATCTAAGCTGTTGCTGTGACTAATCAGTAATCGCAGGCGTGCCGCAAGTTCAATTTCAAGGAATTCTACACCTTTTCCCAAGATTTTCCTACTTTTCTCGAAAAATAATGGTTTCAAAGAGAAAGTATGTCACATTAGAGTTATATTTTTAGAAAATCTTCAACTTTTATTTGCAGCTTTTTTGTAAATTATTTCTGTGGCCAGTCATAGTCTCGGACAAGTCGCAGGGTTGACTCCGTCCCCACACACACGAGACATTGGAAAGGGGTTGGGGTGTGACTGAAATTATTTGTGTGAACAGTCACAGGATTGACTTGCCCCACGGACATTAAAAAATGGTGGGGGTATGACTCAAATTATTTCTGTAACTATTCACAGGATAACCCCCCCCCCCCACGAGACATTTGAAAATGTTAGCGGCGTGACCTAAACTGTAGCTGTGACCAATCAGTAATCACAGGAGTATCGCAGGTCCCGTTTCAAGGAATTCTAAATTTCTTACCAAAATCTTCCTCTTTTTCGGAACATAATGGCTATTATTTTTAAAATGTCTATCGCATAAAAGGTGTGTTCTTCAAAATTCTTCAACTTTTTCTGCAGCTTTTTTGTAAATTTCTATTATATACTGAAATAAACTTGAAAATGTGCAATTATCATATTTTTCTTAAGATTTGACCTTGAAAAAAAATTTTTGGGTATTTTCACTATAATGTTCGTGATCCGTACATCATAACACATCGCTTTGTTGAAATTAAATTCAATCGTACTGAAATATCGGTACGAGTATCCAAATTTTTTCAATACGTGTATGCATTTCAGTTAGCTTACACGAGATAAGTGTAAATTTCATTATGTAATAACGATATTTCATTAGAATCTAATAAATACTATTATTATTTGTTAATATAATGAAAAATTTACTCTTCAGTTACTATTGAACATATGGGCTTTCCTTTTGGCATGGAATGGACTTAGAATAACTTTACAATAACCAATAGTTTATATTCCAGTAAAAACATTTAATTCCGAATACAAAGTGAATTAAAAAATGCATATTCGACGAGTGAGCGACCATAAATATACATAAGTCCATTTCTCGTTTTCCGAAAATTTTAGGCCAATTTTGCATTTCTGGAATAACTTTATGGCTATTTTCAAATGGATAATCTTCTTTTTGTCATTAACATCAAATATTGATATACTCAACACTTCATTTAACGTTTCTCAATATACGGCATGTCTAGAATTCCTGCCGGCTCGCATTCGTTGATGAGAGTGTCCAAGGCACTGAGAGGGAGGCGCGTGAGCTCAGCGGAGTTCAGCAGTTCCGTAGCCACAAAGTGGGCAGTTCGAATTCTCGTGTGTACATTTCGCATTTATTTTCAAATACACGCGGAGAATTCTCTTTTCATTAATTAGTCTTTATCATTGAAATAGATCCATTTTTATGATAACAAAAATCTACATACATTCGTACAAAATACAGTTAATTAATATTAGGTATTCCCATTGGATATGGTTCATACGGTCTTAATTGTTTACATAGTAGAAATTCTTGGAAGAGCCTCACGGTCATCGCAGGCCATACCCGAAACTGGAGTTATATGGAGGGTTGAGTGTAATTGTAATATAACCTATTATAAGGAGAGCTTACTCTAAATCTCAGTTAGTGAAAGTGTTGCTAACTGAATGAGTAAATGAAAGTTTAGCTAAGAAAATAGTAATATTTGAGCATTTCAGTAATGAAACATTTGAGAAATGAGAATTTTATTTTACTAAAAACAATTAGTGAAAATATTAACTAATATTTAGTGGAATGGGTTACTAATCAATTAGTGAACTTCTCTTGTCGATTGTTTTCGAAGTAAAGTGGTGGACGTCAAGTGGAAAACTCAACATATGTCAGGTGTTTGTTCTTACATTTTATCGGATTACGTAGTATTTCTGTGAGCACGCACGTATTAAAGAGATTATTTGTACTGTAAATAATGTGAGATAATATAAATGATGAGTGTAAATCATTCTTATTTTCGCATTTTGAAGCAATAACGTAAATCCATTATGTTGGTTTAGATGACGTATCTTTTTTACGAGTCACACATTCTTTCTTGAAAGACCTTCCTGGACGAAAATGTTTCATAATTTGTGAAAGAATTTTCATGAGCGAATCATCAACAAATAATGATAAAAAATTTGATTTTTTAATATCACTACAGTAAAGTCCATTTCATCCTGGTCATAGGGTTTTTGCAAGTTAAAACATTTTTAAAAAATGCATCTCCTCTCTTACAGCAGCACTCAAAAAGATATTGAACAGGGCTCTTTTTGAATTTCGTGCACAAACGTGGATGGCCGCGTATGCGGATGGCTCGAAAAATTGGCCAGGGAGGTACTTTGGATGACGAGTCGTTTACAAATTCCGATCCGTATTTAAAGTCGCTTCTCGTTAAATGAATTTGAAAATAACTATTAAAGGTGGATTAGGATATCATACGATACCGTAACGTTAACTAATGTACCGCATTTAAAATTGTAACCCCCACTTGTGAATAAAATTCACAATGAGTGTTGATATTTCATTGGCGGTTCTGGCGTTAGGTTTTCCGCAATAAATACAACAGAAAAACAACAACCGCCATAATTTACAGTGAACAACAATTTTGACTATTTATTAACATAATCGAATATCAAACACATCAACACTATCATAACATCAACAAAATCAAACACAATTTTCAGTTTTGAAAACCATCCTTTAGTGGGGATTTCAAAATCAACGTTTCTCTCAAAAAAATGACTAAAACTTGATCCAAATTTTTGTTTATACACTACGTTTCCGCTATTAATGCCCCCGTTATAAAAGACAAGTGGTCCAACGGGGCGACAGAGAGCTGCTGCGAGGTCAGCAGAGGAATTCCACAACAACGCAGGAGTGTATGAAAAAAGCGGACAGATTAAAATTGCCACCTCGATATATGTCCGTACATACTTAAAAATCAGTACTTTGATAAAGATTGATTTTCAAGCACAAACATTTCCACTTTCATTATAATATTCTAAAACCAAAATGGCAAAGTACAAAAAAAAATTTTTTTTAAGACAAAACTCCAACAGAAATGGTTCAAACGACCCTGATTGTTTATGATTTGGAGAGCCCCGAGATATTACAAAGGCCATTGAGGGTACCCCGAAACGGTCTCTTCAGTGGGGCTGCAGTGTAGTGGATAAACTTTTCTTATTGTTTGGTATTTTAGGTGAGAGGTCCCTTCAAATAATCAAACACAATTTTCAATTTTAATTGCCATATTCTAATGGGGATATCAAATCCAACTTTTTTCCGAAAACTTTGATAGAAACTTGATCTAAATTTTTGATTGTTGTTAATAAATTTGTTTATTGTTTAGTATTTCAGGTTGACGTCCCTTCATATCATTAAGTACAATTTAAAATTGTAATTGCTATATTCTAGTGAGGATCTTAAAATCAATTTTTCTTCTGTAAAGTTTGACAAAACTGGATCTAAATTTTTTTTGTAGTTAACAAAGTTTGTTAATTGTTCTTCATTTTGAATAAGAGGTCGCTCAAAATTATCAAACACAATTTTTTATTTCAATTGCCATATTTTGAAAGGGATTTTGAAAATCGACATTTTCTTCTGAAAAATTTGACAGAAACTGGATCTAAATTTTTTTTAATTATAATTAAATTGTTTTTATTGTTTGGTATCTTAGTTTAAGGGTCCTTTTGAATTATCGAACACAATTTTCAATTCCACTTGCTATGATTCAATGACATCTTTACTGGTTTTTTTTGAGAGATGGCGTTTTTAATTGAGCCAAGTATTACAATTTTTCTCAGAAGATTTTTGTATTGGCATTAGGGTCTTATGAGTATGTAACATTACATGGAGTAAATTATATAAATATGAATTTCGCAAGCATTTCGGCCTCGGATGGGGGCCTTCTCCAGTGCCAGACGTCTACTTAATAAATCAAGAATTCATTTTATCTTTAGTATACACTCTTTTGTATACAATTTATGAAATTAAGAATGCATGCATTGACTCATGTATGTCTTCGACGTTCGGTTTCCTTCTCTCCACCACTTTCTCCCTCCTTATGTGTTTTTATCTTGCCACTGTAGAAGGTCAAGTGAATGTGAGACTGTTAATCAGTAATCTAACAACCACAATTTTCACTGACACTTTACACAGCTCTATTCACACAATTGTTTGGTTTGAAAGAAAGTTAAAATTGAGAAGGATGAAAGGCACAAACAAGTGTGAAATTGAAAAAGCGATTCTTTTTTATTTTAGGACCTGAATTTTCGACGTAAATACAAGTGTGGAGACACTCACTCTGTGTCAGATCACGCTGAGAACTGAAAGAACATTATCAGAGGTCCTATAGCTTAACGACTTTCAAAATTCGGAGGAAATCGAAAGAGAGATTCTCCAACTTTTTCAAGGGTCGAAGTAGTGAGGCCGACTCTCTTCGCACAGCCTGACACTCGAGCTACTTGAGAATATGGGAGTCAGTGGCTCACTTGCTCTCAAATTTTTTATCTTTTTATAGGAGGGTGGTATATTTTCGAAACTTTTTCCACATCGGTTCTCAAATTGACCGAATGATCATTGCTAGTTATGTGATACATTTCAAGCACCAGACGTTTACGTTTCGACGGTGTGATCGCCATTCCCTCCGTCGACCCTTTTGACGGCCTCAAATTTTTCCCATTTAGAGATGCCACAATGTGACGCGCCACCAATGTGACACGCCGCCAATGCGATTTGCTGAGAATGAAACTTGCTACAAATGTGACGTCGCAATATGAATTGCCATCATTGTGACAGGCCGCAATGTGACTTGCTGGGGATTGGCATGACTCAACCCCAATTTTTTTTTGTCCCCGAAAAAATGAACAAGTTTTTTTGTTGTTCGGACATTATTAAAGGTTGCCAAATACCCCCTCAATTTGGTCATTAAGAATACATGAAGAAAACCTAATTTTTTACGAATATGAGACTGGAAGGCGGAATTTCAATGAAGCACGTCCAAATTACAGAGACCCCTTAAAAACACTTTCCTGCATTCTCTAATATTGCTGAAAGGCATAAGATTAAGTCGGATGAACAAACTTAGTTTAAGGTCAATTTACATCAATCTCACCGAATTCTTGTAAATTTAACAATATATTCACAGTCAATTCAAGTGAATTCATTCTAATTGCAGGTCAAATTATGTCACCGAAACATATTCCAAAGTCAATTCATATGTGTTTCAGAGCATTTGAACTCAATTTGAGCAGATTCAAATGAAGTCAACGTCAATTGAAGTAAATTGAACTGATTCAATGGCAAATTCGCCTGATTTTTAATTCAAGGTCAAACCAACAGAATGTGATTGAATTCAAGGTCAATTAAAAATCAATTGGATTCTAGGTCAACTCGATATAAGTATGGCTAAATTGTCGACCGAGTCCATTCCAAATCAGACAAACAGTGCAACTTCAATTCACACAATCATTCTCCTCTCAAATATGTACTTTTTCAAACGAAATAAGACGACACCTATTCCACCGTCTTGAGAGAAAAATCACTTCTGCGAACTTATGAGTATTTAAAATTTAAAAATTGTTTTTCGAAAAAATATACATTTTTTCTTTAAACCTCTATAACTTTTGACCTAATTTTATCATTGAGGTTTTCTTTCCTGACTCTTGTGAGGCAAATAGGGTGATCTACAAAAAATTTTGTTCACTTCAAGTTAAGTTCTTTAAAAACTTTGACTCCCGGAGAATTCAAATGTGAAATGAAAACTTGATTTTGTTCATTCAATAATTTGTAAGAATCAATTAAAGAGTGACAAAATATCGACCGAAAATGTTGATTTTTCAAATGAAACATGTGGTGCAATCATATCGCGAAACGCGGTCAAATGCTTTTAAATCCCAAGAAAATACACGTGTCAGTTTGACAAAAAGAATAAAAATTACTAATCATCATCTTTACTTAGCTTAAGGGATTTTTTATGTAGTATCAGTATGCCTGGATAGATTGAAGCTAGTTCGGATAATTTTATTACTTCTTACGTAAAAGTTGGTATTCTAACCTCAAACATGTAAAAATGCGGTAACATGCGGAAAGTATTAGAAGTAGTCATTTTCACGCTTTGTAGTAATTTTTTTTTTAAACAGAAGTATCAATACAGTGTCAAAGATCTGAATTTAATACATTTGCATTAAAAAGACATTTGGATTTTGAGGTTCTAGCTTTCACATATACGTTGGAAAAGATCATATCTAATGTATTATTTTGTCAGGCGATAAAGGGTTATTGCATAAAAAACCGTGCATGCTTGGGTATACTTTAAATAATGAAGGAAACCTAAAAATCGATATTTGTATACAAACTAAAGTTGGATTGCAGTTTCAACCACAAAACATAACCTGAAAATTGATGATTTCTTTCGGTAGCCGTAATCAATTAATAAAATACAATACACAATACGTGTATTACGAAATAAAGAATATCTTATATTTCTCCATCAAAAATAAATACATTTGCTGACTAGCAACAATATACTCATATTGATAATTTTGTTGGGCGCATGTGGGCACATTTTTATTCCCATTTCTTTGAGAAGAAGCATGAACATTCAGTTTTTTCGAAAATATTGAAAGCAGGTGATGTCAAATCTAGGTGGCGGCATGGCGCGACAGAAATACAAATTCAAGAAAGGTATTTATTTTCTTTCCGGAAAAATTGTTGAAAAAGTATTTTTTCAATTATATTCGTATCGCTACTGATTTAAGAGTGAATAATTTTTTATTATTATTATACCATTAAGCCAAATCCCTTTTGGAGTAAGCGTATCTCGTTCGGTTCTGGTCTCGTTTCTACACTGGGGATGAAGGAATTTGTATGGTAAATTTGGGTACGGGATGTTTAGGAGGAGAAGGAAAAGGTTTTAGATCAAT
>JAUMHM010086383.1:0-10993 GCA_032362435.1 Melikaiella ostensackeni
GGCGTGGCCATGGGTGTGATTTACCGCGGTTCTACTGGGAGCCGGTGTCATTTTCATGGGTGGCAGTCGTTCCCAGGGGGACCCTGCGGTGGTTGTTTGGCCAATTTTATATATATATATTCTCATTTATTAATTTTACTCCATTCCACTTCATTCCGCTTCATCTTCAGACTAATACTACTGATTTTCAACAGCGACATTTAGCTTTGGTACACGGCGTCATTTATAACTCGCAGAAGGAAACTTGCAACATCATAATATATAAGAAAAAGAATTGGTACAAATCCTTCAAAATCCTTTGGAATCCGCGGAAATCGTTCTTGAATCCGTAAAATCCCTAAAAATACATTGAAAGCCTTCAGTATTTCTTGGAACCCTTTGAAATCTTATGATTTCTTTTGAAATATTTCAAAGTAGCTTAAAATCTCTTGTGATCGCTTCAAACCCTTTCTAATCCGCGGAAATCGTTCCTAAATCTTTATAACTGAAAACCGTAACTGAAAATCCGTCGAAATCCTACCGCATGTCTTGAAATCGTTTAAAATCCTTTGGAATCCCTTGTTTTCTTTTAAAATATTTCGAAATCTATTAAAATCCCTTGGAATCCCTTAAAATCTTGTAAAATCCCTGGAAAAATTGAGATTCTGCATGAAATCGTACTAGGTAATTTCTTCACATCCATGAAATCTTTTAAAATCGCGTAAAATCCATAAAACCTCATGGAATCGCTTAAAATACTCTAAAACTTTTGTAATCCCATGAAATCTTTTGAAGTCATTTCAAATCGGTGGACATCTTTAAAGTCTTTTGAAATCTCTTCAAAAGTATAAAATCTTATGTAAGTGGGGGGGCGAGGTTCACAAAAATCTTTTAAATCCTTACAATAGGGAGAGGGGTACGAAATTTTAAAAATCATCCTTACGTCATTAATGGAAGTTTCCTTAACAAAAGTAAAAGAAGTTTTCTGAGATGGTTTGGTCATGTTGAGAGAATGAATGAAGGACATTTAAAGTGCTTCAAACGACTCGGCCGTTTTTACGTGGCAAATTACATCTACGCGGAGCAATTGTTCGATGTAATATTTTTACCATGTACTCTGAAGGCACATATAATTTCCTATACAGAGAGCTTTTTCCGGAAAATATTGTTTTGTGTCTTGTTTATTAAATTGAATATGAAGCATTTTTTCGCGCCTGAAAGCAGCAACGTGAGACAATTAAAGATATTCCGGAGTCCTTGCAGCGCTGCGCTGACGTAGAAACACGATAGCTTGCATGGAAGGATGTATCTACGTAAAGGAAGCAAAATATGCATGCAAGGATAGGGATGTACGGAGGACAATTTCTTATAAGAAGGAGAGTGACGCCTGAAAGGAAAGATTTTGGCTACGCATGGGTCCTCGTGAAAAGTATTCCTTAGTTGCTGTGGTTGGAATAAAGAGTATGGATTTTCATATGGGTTTATCAGTTGGTTCGAGTGTTAATGTGTGAATCGTGATGTATGACGGCTCTGTGAATCTCTTTAACTGGGCTGATTGCTAGAGAGATTGATCAGCGACCCATGTTGGAGCGGTGTTGTGGAAAGAGTGTGTCGTTTGAATGAACAAAACGCGACTTCTAGATTGATCTAAAGCCTATCCCTTCTCCTACACATTCCTTACTTACCCTTTACCATATGAATTCCTTGATCTTTGGTATGAACGAGGCTAGAACTAAACGAGTTACGCCTACCCCGAAAGAGATTTATACTAATGGTATAATAATAATAATTACACAAAAAATGTAGTTTTTAATGAAATTCTAGTTTATTTTAATTAGGTTGAACAAATGTATTATTTTTTATCACAACTTGAGATGCAAATTGGTTACTACCTCGTAGTACATCTTGGAAACCAGTTCATTTAATATGCTTTCAATATATAATTTGATGGAATTTTGTTAAAATAATTGATTAATATTATAATGGGGAAGAGATGCCCGGGGAAGACATTTATTTTGCGGGGAAGACTTGCGCGCTACTGGCTTGTCTTTCCTGTCTTTCTATCTTTTCAGAATAGACTTCTTCAGTCCCGCGTATTGCTACAAAAATACGGTTGGTGTAGACACTCTTATGATGTGAAAAATTGACATTAAAAGGTTTAAACCGTGAAACAGTAATAAATCTTAGTTTCTTTTGTAACCTTATGTAAGCGTTCATTTGATGATTCTGAACAGAAAGATGATTTTCTTGTATAAATTGATGAACAAGCTCGCCAGTAAAACGTTCGTTACTTCCGATTTATATATGAGCGAAATACGAGCCGTGCGGACGAAGACGAAAGACATCCTGAGGTGTCATCCATTCGGGTAGCGGAGCCAACAACATAAATTCACTCTACCATATATTGAAATGTAGAGGAATACACCGCATGCAGAAGAAGGGTCGTCGGGTCAATATTTGGAAATCCAGACGCAGATAATTCTGTAGGAAAAAAATGAACACATATGGAGTTTTCCTACACTAGCAGGGTGACCCACGACCAAGAAAACCGGGAATTATCCGGGAATTTTTTATATTTGCTCTTTATTTTTCAATAAGTATCGTCTCGCTCTTCAAAACAGTGTGTTTGAACTCGTGCTTAGTGTTACCAACCGTCTCCATAAAAGAGTCGAAGATAATTTCATATTTAAGATTTTGAAGGGAACGTTCATAAATTACGTAAGGATGATTTTTTCAATTTTAGAGCCCTTTCACCCCTATTGTAAGGATACGTAAGATTTTTGTGACGACCCCCTTCCCCTCTTTACATAAGATTTTATATTTTTCAAGGGATTTCAAAAGACATGAAAGATTTCCTGCGACTTGAGAGAGCTTCAAAAGATTTCATATGATTACGAGAGTTTTAGAGTATTTTAAATGATTCAAAAGGATTACGTGAGGCTACACAGATTTTCAGTGATTTTAACAGATTTCAAGAATTTCAAGAAATTTCTTAGTACAATTTCAGAGAGAATCTCATTTTTTCAAAGAATTTTACAAGTTTTTTAGGGATTTTAAAGGTTTAAGAACGGTTTCCGTGAAGTACAAAGGCTTTTGAAGGATTCTAAGGGATTATAAGAAAAAAAGATGTTCCGATGGAAATCATGAAATCGTGAAGGATTTTGACGAATTTGTAGGGGTTTTGAGGATTTAGGAATGATTTCCGCGGATTACAAAGGATTTTAAAGGATTCCAAAATTTTTTTAAAGAATTAGAAATATTTCTAAGGAAATTACGAGATTTTATTAAGGGATTTTAAGGATTACGAAGAATTTTAAGAGATTCGAAGTGATTTTTAAAGATTTCGAAATATTTCTAAAGAAATCAAGGATTTCAATGGATTTTATAGCATTTCAAGATACAGAAGGATTTCGACAGTTTTTTAGGGATTTTAGGGATTTAGGAACGAATTCTGCAAATTACAAAGGATTTCAAGGGATTCCAAGGGATTTTAAGAGATTTCGAAATACTTCAAAATAAATAAAGGGATTTCAAAGGATTTTAATGGATTTTAAGAGATACCGAAGGATTTCAATGGATTTTTAGGATTTTAAAAATTACAAAGAATTCAAAGAGATTCGAGGTGATTTTCGAAGATTTCGAAATATTTCTAAATAAATCAAGGGACTTCAATGGATTTTGTAGCATTTCAAGATACCAAAGGATTACGTTAGGTTTTTGCGGGTTTTGAGGATTACGAAGAATTTTAAGGGATTCCAAGGGATTTTAAAAGATTTCGAAATATTTTGGAAGAGAACAATTGATTTTAGAAAATTTTAAAGGATTTCAAGACATACCAGAGGACTTCGACGGATTTTAAGGGGTTTTCCACAGTTTTTATAGGATTTCAAGAGATTTACAGTGATGTCAATCGTTTTAAAAAAATTTTAAGTCATTATGTGCGATATCCATGGAATTTAAAGGATTTCAAGGAATATTTACATGATTAAAAACATTTTAAGGTATCCGCAAAACTTCAAAAATAATTCACGAGATTTCAAAAGATAGCAAAGATTTCCGAAAAATAATTATAAAGAGGAAACTTACGTGAGAAATGCTTTGGACCCCTCCCTCACCCACAAGTATGGATTTGTGAGATTTTCCTGACCCCCTGAGAGTTGGTGAGAGTTGTTTTCGAAGTTAAGTTGGGTGTTGTGAGAAAGTGGATGATCTGGCTGGGTGCAGGAGCAGTAGAGTGTGAGGGGGTAAGCTTTGGTAAGGTTTTTGGTGCGTGTAAGAAATGAAAGGCAAGAGAGGTGAAGTGAGGTGAGGTGAGTCAGGTGGAGAAGAAGAAATTCTTGAGGGAAGGAAATGAAAGAATCGAAGATCTGACGTAGTGAGGGGAGGGGGGAAGAAAGTAGCCAATCGAGCGAAAGACATGTGCTGAGAGAAATAGTGGTAGCAGGGTAAGGATAGGGAAAGACAGAATATGGGTAAACGGAGAGGTAAGAATAGGCAGGGTAAGGATAGGGAGAGACAGAATATGAATAAAAGGAGAGGTGTGAATTTAAAACGATTAATTAGAAGACCTGAGAGAGGGTAGAAAACCGTAAGTGAATGAAATGAAAAAGGGGAGGGTAATGAGAATAAAGGTGTTACGGGGGGGGGAGTGATAAGCTACAGGATGAATGGAATGCAAGGAAGAGAAGAGAGAAATGCAAAGAGGGAAACGTGAAAGTAGCGTTTTAGAAAGTATAAGGGTTAATGGACTATGGATGGAATGGGACTATGGATTCCTAGGGGAGTCGCAAGAGTGGGATGTGATAATGACGAGTGAAACGTGGGTGGATGGGGAGGAGTGGAAAGTCATGAAAAGAATATTACCGAAAGGATATGTGTGGAAGGTGCAAGCAGCTAGAAAGGATCACGTAAAAGGGAGAAGTATGGGTGATATGATGTCAGGGGTAAGACAGGAAATGGTTTTAGATGAAGAAAAGGAAGAGGTTACGGAAGAATAGAACGGAACAATGGTGAGGAGGATAAAAGTATGAAAAGTGGTTGTGGCTGCTGTGTACGTGTACAAGGGAAGAGGAGATGTCTCTGCCCAATTTCCTTTTCATCATAATAAAACAGACAGAAAAAATGAGAAGAAATTGGTGCTAATAGGGGGGAGGGCTAAATGTATGGACTAGTGAACGAGGGGGACAGGTATGGGATGTAGAAAATTAGGTCTTCCTAAGAAACTAGAAACATAGGAAAACGGGTAGGAAGGGCAGGAGGTTTCTGGACTTGTCTGGAGAGGCGAGATGGTTTATCTGTAACGGCAATACCAAGGGGGATAAAGAAGGGAAATCTACGTCCATTGGTCAGCTGGGGAAAATGAGTTGAAAGAATTTAGAGGAAAAAGTGGAAAAGGAGGAGGTAGGGAGTATGGAAGAAGAGTTGCTAGAAAAATTTAAGAGAGTAACTGATAAGGTAAGGAAGAAGGTGAGACCAAGAAAAGATGAAGAGTGGGTAGGAGAGATTAATGGGCTAATGCAGGATAAGTGAAGGCAGGATGATGGAGAGTGTAAGAAAACAGAGGAAGGGTAAAATGGAGAAATAGAACCTCAACAGAAGAAAAAGAGATCACGAGGGAATGTTGAGTTAAAAAAGACAGAGGGAGAAGTTGTGTTTGAGGTTGAGTTGGGTGTTGTGAGAAAGTAGATGATCTGGCTGGGTGTAGGAGTAGTGGGGGTGTGAGGGGGTAAGCTTTGGTAAAGTTTTTGCCGTGTGAAAGTAATAACAGACAACAGTGGTGGAGGTGCATGGAAGAGGTTGAGAAAGCGGTAAAGGAAGGGAGGGAATAGGAAGTGATAAAGAGAGAAAGAGAAGGAAAGGCGTGAATGAGAAAATCAGGATGGAAAAGTATACGGAGTATTTCAAGAGACTGTTAGGGGGCGTGGAAAATAGGACAAAGGGCGAAGAAAGAAAGGCGGAATAAGGCTACAATTTTTAGATTCGTGGTGGTAAAAGGAAATGGAAGCCCAGGGCAAGGTCGCAAGCGTCTTGGAGTAAGAATAATGGTAAGTTGATGTGTAAGAAATAGTTGGTAAGGTAGTATATAAGGATTTTGGAAAGTATTTCTACTAATTTTTAGTAGAAAACATCTGAAATTCTTTTTATTCTGCAATAAAGAGAATTTGAATTTTCTGAAACTTTAGGAAACATGTTTGAGAATATATTTGTTACAAATAATTATTATAATATTGTATTACGCTTACTTTTAAGATGAAGGTAACTGACGACTGTAAAAATTACAGCAGTAATAATCTTCATTTTTTATAAATAATCACAATGGCAGAGAAATAAAATAGTGAACTGATTTTTGAAGAATTGCGGTTGAAGATTAACTCGATAAATGACAACTACATATACTAACTCTTATGATTTCCATTCAATGACACTTTATTTATTCTTCAAAATAATGAGAGTGGAAGGAGAAAGATTGTTGATCTCAGATCTCAAAATTTTCCATATTTGTCATATTTTATACCCGCAGAACCTTAAGAATTACTGAAGATTACAACATGTGTCTCAAGTATAATAATGCAAACAAAGATAAAAATGAATATGCAATAAAGAAGCTGGTAAGTCTTCTACGGATGGAATTTTTTATCTATCGAGTGATACAAAAAAATTATATAAATTGATTATATGGCGATGATTTTTTTTTAATTAAAACATGCATTTTCTCGAAAGGTTCACCTTTTAATTTTTTGATTTTCTTAGGCAGATTGTTTGTACTCGTACATTAAAATGATTGATTTGATTTGATTGATTGTGATTGTACATTAACATTTTCTGTTTTGCCAACTAACAATTCATGTAGTCGGTGAGATGTAATATTGTTCGTCTTATTTCACGGTCAAGACGAGTGAAGGAGAATAAACAAAGATTTCGATATTTAGAAGTAGTCTTATTTGATAGTATTCAAGGTTTGGAGAATTGTTACAATAACACAATATTTCGGACAATTTATTTCTTTATGATGATTAACATTCCTATTCACCTAAATATTATTATATTGTCATAATCATACTTTCGCGGACAAGTTAAAGCACAGATCGCTTCTTTAGCAAATTTTGAAGTTTTTAAAAAAATTACTACGCATAAAATTCCACTTCGATCTCTTGAATCAGAATTACGATTTCAATTTTGTGTACAATTTTTCATAATAAATAATCCTAGGACTGTATGATTTTCAAATTTATTTAAATTTTTGCACAAAAACGGAATCATTATACAACTTTTCTGAAATTTTTATACTTCGATTACGATGTAACAATATTTTTACAACAAAATTTCATATTTAATTTTATATTAAATTTTAAGGAGAAATTACATAAACCAATTCACATTCTTAATGCTATAGACAGAAAGAAACAACTTTTTTGTTAATTGTACAAAATTTACGTTTCCAATTATGTTTAATAATGAAAATTTATCATTCAATATTATTTGGTTATTGTATAAGCAAATTATATAAAAAATTTCTAGTGAGATTTTTTTTAAGCAGAAAGAAAGCGTTTTTTTTCTTAATTGATCTCAAATGATGTTACCAGTATTGCTTAGTCATGAAAAATTTTCATTTAATATTATACCTGTTAACTCTAAAAACAAGCAGCTAAACATCACTGGAAATATGAATTAGGGAAAATCAAGAAAAAGAAGATTTTTCTCTGTCTATAAATGTCTACAATATTTATTTTTCATATAATTTGTTTATAAAATAACCAAATAGTATCATGATGAAGTATTACCTTGTCGATAAAAGCAAGTACTTTCATCGTCAAAATATTACTTTATGAACGAATAATTTATATTTAGAGAGGAATTTTTTTTCACAGGTAAAGATTAAAACCATTTTGGCTTTGACTAGTAGATCAAAAACTGTCATTCCGTTGACAAAAAACAATAATTCATAATGTTCACTATGTGTTATTATCATTTCTTTATAAAAAATAATATTACTAGACAACCAATTTTTGTTTGGACATAAGATTTTAAACAACAAAAATTCAAAAATTGCTTATACATATCAATTCTAAATTTAATTCTGAATGTCTCTAAAAAAACCAGATCTAAAATCAGTTAAGAATTTCGCTCTAAAAGTTATTTTCAAATTTGTTTCTTGATTTTGCCTCATATTTTTGATATGCCGATCGTCGTTTAGGCGTGGAACGTTTAGGCGCCAAGATCTTTAGGCGCCGCGAAGTTTAGGCGCTCGACTTTTAGGCGCAGCACGTTTAACTGCTAAGACGTTTAGACGCCATGCTCAGCCACTCCATCATGGTCCTAAGGCAAGATCCAAGATCGTTGTATATTATAACATCAAAAGTATATTATATCATAAGTATTATATTTTATATTACTGTATATAATATTCATAAGCAATAAGAATTTTATGGCAGACACTTAAGGATGTCCACTAGTCATTTCAAGCTCAAAAATGACCATTGTTAAAGATTATTTTTGAAATTGAGAAAAATATTATGACACTCAATTGTAACTGGTTTTGGAGGAGAACTGAAGGCGAACTTCAGAAAAAATCATTTCATGTTAAAAATGTTCATTTAATAATAGTTATTTAGAGTTTTATGTTTTTTCCTTTTTCTTAGGTAAAAGTTACAATTCTAATTCAATCCTCATGTCTTAGTGCTCATTTTATTCCTTGAAAAATTCTCAACAAATCTTTTTAGTACGTTTTTATTTAAAAAATTTTATTTGACAAATTAACAATACTCATTTTTGAACTTGAGACATCTAGTGCCGCGCCCAAACATCCCGCGCCTAAACAGAGCCGTCCAAACGGACGCGTCTAAGCGGGCGGCGCCTACACGTTCTGCTTCCGGCCACGCGGCTGCAATAAATAGTTAATATCTCCGAAAGTTACAGTATACATCAATTTTTCTTTAATCGACGCAGAAAAGTATAAGGAATCAAAATATTTATATTTAAAAAATAAAAACATGCTTTTGAGAGAAGAATTGAGTCAACACTTTTTTTTGAGCCCCCTTTTGAAAATTTGTTTTGTTTTTGAATTGGCTTCAAGAGGCCTATAAATTGTACGCCACGCCTGCAAAAATCATTGAAATTTAATTAGCGGTTTAGGAGATATAGAGTTTTCCAAAAAGTTGGGTCTCAAAATTCAAAATCCTTTTACTCCCTGAATTTTGAAAATTATGAAAAACCATTTTAGCCATGACTTTCACTCATCCAGCACTGAAGTTTCACCAAGTTTCATAAGAATCGCTCGAACCCCCTACAACTCTAATATTCAGGAAATGGATTGACACGTATGCAAAATTGAACATGTAACTTATAATACTAACCCAGTTCAGAAAATCGAGTAGAAAATTATTCTAAAACAATTTATTAGGACAGAGGAGTTAAGGAAGTTAATGGAGGGGAAGGAAAAAGAGGTGAATCTAATCATAGTGGGATACTTCAATGCAAGATCAGGAAAAAAAGAAGGAAAAGAATAGGAAGAAGAAGGGGATGGGGCTAGGAGCAAATCCAAAGCCAAAGTTGTGAGTGCAGAGGGTAGGAAATTACAGAATAAATTGGAGTAGTTAGGGTGGTTTATTTTTATTGAGGGAGGGGGGGAATGATAATAGACTATGTTATTGTTGTTAATGAGGTAATAGAGAGCATAAGAAAACTAGAGATAGGGAAGTACGTAGACTCGGATCGTCCCCCACTAATAGTGACAGAAGACATGGGTAAGAGAGATGAACGAAAAACAGCCAAAGAAAATAAAACAGAAAAAAGAGTAGGAAGAGGTAATTGGTCAGCAGAGGGAATAAAAGAATTTGAGGGAAAAATAAGGATAGTGAAAATGGGAGATAAATGATGGATGAGGCTAGCACGAAGAAAGAAGCATGAAAAGTAGTAAATAGAGATAGGAATAAGAAATATGGAGTCAATCAGGTGATCGAAATGCTAGAATAGGAAAATTATTTAATGAAATTGTTAGGAGGAGCGGAAAACAGAATAACGAAAGGTGGAAAAAGGAGAAGGGAAAAGGACGAAGAAGAGGATATTACAAGGGACGCAATAGAGAAGGCGATAGGGTCACTGAAAGAGGGGAAAGCAGCAGGTATAGATAAAATCTCGAATGAAGTTTGGAAATATGGGAGAAAGGATTTGAAGGAGTAGGCGAGGTTGGTGTACAAAAGGGTATGGAGAGGGTAGGATTGACCAGAAATATGGAAAGAAGAGATAGTGGTCCCAATAGTGAGAAAAGGAACAGGGAAAGTCATTAAAAATTATAGGGGGTGGGGGTGACGCTGATGTCGACACTATATATTATGTGTGACAATAGTATCAGAGAGGATACAGAGAAAAGTGGAGAATAAAAAAGATAATTCCACCGAATCAGACAGGATTTAGAACAAGTATGTGAGTGATGGATAATATTTATGTGCTAAATTATATTATAAATAGAAGGATCAAAAGAGAAAAAGGGTCATGCCAGCAGTGTTTGTGGATTTGGAGGCGGCGTTTGACTGATTGGAAAGGGGAGAGATAGATAAAGCTGTGGAGAAAAAGGGGATAAGAGAAGGCTTGAAGAAAAGAGTAGCATTGATCTTAAAAGGAACAAAATGTAAGTATAAGTAATTAATTCTGGAATTTAGATGTAGGAGGCGCTTGTAAGCACGCAGCCTCAATTTCTTCCCGACCATGTTGACTTATATACGCACTTTGAATAAACTCATTTCACATTACTTTTGTTTTACAAATCGGAAGTGGGTATACGCCCCATGTACCCAAATAATCGCACCGGTCATTATGCCAAATTCTTGGGCAATTGTATCTCCAAAAATTGCCTAAAACAATAAGTTATCGAGTGACGCACTGCGCTAGGATTACCAACTCTCCGGGTTTCAGTGTCAGTCTCCGGGTCTCCGTGTGAAAACATTTTTTCTCCGGGTTTCACCACCAGCCTGGTAGTGGTTTTTTTACAAAGATCGGATGGCAACAAATTCCGTAT
>JAUMHM010086384.1:0-10992 GCA_032362435.1 Melikaiella ostensackeni
TATAAGATCTGTTCGCGTTTCATTCAATTTTTGGATCACGCTATGCACACATGGTGCACAAGGATTAAATGTTTTCATCGTGGGGTGATGTGGGTTACCCGTTCCTTGCCCATTAAAGGAGGTATCTTCCAAGGTGATTCATTTAGCGAACTATGGTTCTGTTTAGCACTGAACCCGCTAAGTTGGAAGTTCAACAACACGTCCTATGGGTTCAAAATTAAGGCGGGAGTGGCTGAGTCTCAACTCACTCACCTACTATACATGGACGACCTAAAGGTTTATGCAAGCTCAGAGTCGAAATTGAACAGCCTACTCAACATCCTGCTGCAGTTTTCCAATGACATCAGGATGTCTGTGGGCTTGGACAAATGCAGAAAGCTGCAATATCTATGTTCGTCGTTTTTCACAAGACGGCACCCTGACTCGACTGATAATAAGCGCAAGGAATCGTCACAACCGACAGGAGGGCGTCTGTCGCTTCGTAGCGAGTTCGTGACGCCCGTGGTGACGATCCCGTGGCAAGGAACCCCCCAGGCATAAATGATGAGGAATGTGACCTGAATCCCACACATCCCACAGGAGAGCGCCCTCTAACTCTTGGAGAGTGCAGATAAGGAAGCAGACCCTCTGGCAAGTGTTTCAAACCCTCGGGGTCAAGGATACAGACCGATGATATAACTGGACAGAACGTGAAAATGATGATTATTGTCCCAAGCGTTTCCTCTTGTCCCACCAATCCTGCCTCGACTCCAGCAATAGTGACCACTTCCTCGCTCATTCAGACCAGTGGAGACGGATTGCTAATACGGGACGATAATTTAGTAACCTTCATATCTGCCGATCGCATTTTGACGTCTGGATCAAATCGCGAAATTTCGGATGCAAGTGTCTTCAGTCTTGCAGATGTCAGAAATGCTAAACCCGAAATAGGGCAAATCATGTCCTTTAATTTCAGAATTGAAAGTGATTATCTTCTCCTTGATGAATAAAAATACAACGAGAAATCTAGTCTTTTGAATAATGAATCCGCCATCAAAGATTTGAAAGAATTTCTGGAACTGCAAAAAAACAAATAAAAAATCAGTATTTCTAAAGTTGAAGATAATTTATTTTCATTTAATAACCAAGACTTATGAAAGGGTTAGGGCGCAGGTTTTCCTAGTGGGACATTCGTTATAATATTCAGAATTTTATCAATACCTGCGACAGTTTGCAAAGAATAAAATTAATTAGGATAAAAACCCAATAGCCTATGAGAATAACCGAAACCCCCTCCGCAACTTTCGGAAAAATCCAAATGGACATTGTACGACCTTTACCAGAAACGAAATCCGAAAATAAGTATATCTTCACTGTCCGTGATAATTTCACGAAATTTTCAGTTGCGATTCTTTTTCCAGCTATTAATTCCATAACAATTGCAGCCATGTTTGCCGAGAATTCTATTTGCGGATTTTGATGTCCGCGAAAAATTCATCCCAAGTCAGTCGAGATAGATCTCATGAATGAGAAAAAGAAAAACAAAAATTATTCACATAAACAAAATCGAACATGCTTTCTCACAAATGCAGTAGATTTAATCGAAAAACCTCTTTTTCGCGTAGGGGAGAGGTGTGATGTATGTCATTTTATAGTCACATTTCTATTCTCCATCGCTTAAGACAGTATGATACAATATATCATAATATATCATAAGAAATAAAATAGCAGCTGCTAATAAATTGTGTTATTTATTAAAAAAGTAGAGACTTACGGTAGGATCATAAGAAAAATGCTTCACATAGAATCATAAACTTGATTACTGCGACAGGCTTTGTTATGCGGAGTTCGGGAAAGCGGGAACTATTTCTTTATAGCGTCTTAGGCTTGGGCCGTTTTGAAGTTTACTTTGTATCTTTATCAGGAATCTAAGCGGAGTGAAGCACACGCATATTTCCCCATCGGATACTCGGGCCTAATTTTTCAGTCAAATCTTTAATGGGGGTGGGAGGAGGTGCAAACGTGGTGTCCAGAGCTAGCATGGTTCTCCGCTCGGCTGAGAATCTCAGATTAGATTTGCTTCTACTTTGGTTTTGAAGACTTTCCTCTGAAATTGATTCCGGCTGCAAACGCTTTCACTTGTGAAAATAGTCTGCCTGTTCAACTGTTGTTTGACATATCAAATCATTTCTAAAAAATATGCTTCTACTTTTATGGAAAATGAACCACTTTTGCATTCCTCTATAACATATCCATCCAATTTACAATTATTTAATTCTAAGTAAGATGCCCGCGCCTTTCAAGCTGAAGTGGAGGAGCTCTGCCGTATCGATCACCTTCATGCGTTGCATCGTTCTGTCAGTGACGCCATCTGGTGGAGCAACCTTCACTGCAGTTTCAAAATGATAGGCCAGGTTCAAGTTCTCAGTAGGTTATATTACTTTCGGAACGGAAATAAGAATGAGAATATTACTGAGAGTGTAAACGGGCAATAATTTCATTGATAATTTAAAATAATGTAAATTTCTCGCTTTATATAACAAAAATTCTGATCATACAAGGTCCCGTTTAGTGAATGTCTTCTTTGAACACCAAAATCGCTTGTCTATTCGGCTGTTTTTCGACTTTATAGCGAACATCGGAAACAGAAAATCGACTTCTTTGCTCGACGAAATTTTATCCGGCTCCATCCGGAACTTTGTCGGAACTGAGGTTCGCTGTCTGTTGTCGTCTAAGACCGAAATTAATTTCGTATCTGGCTCCCTCCGGCTATATAGAGGAAATCAGAAACAGAAAATCGACTACTTCGCCCGACAGATACTTATTTGGCCCTATCCCAAATATTGTCGGAACTAAAGTTCGGTGTCTGTTGTCGCCAAAGACCGAAATCGATTTTCTATCCGGCGCTATCCGGAACTTTGTCGAAACTTAAGATGGGTGACTATTTTCATTTCAGACCGAAATAGCAAGTCTATCTAGATCTACCCGGCACTAAAGCAGACATGGTTTACAGAAAACCCAGAGTAGTAGACCAACGGAATCTTATCTGTCCCTATCCAGAACTTTGTCGGAACTAAAATTCTGTGTCTGTTGTCGCCTAGGACCGAAATAGATTTTCTATCTGGCTGTGTCCGGCTTTATAGCGGATGTCGGAAACTAACACTCAACTTCTCCGCCCGTCGGAGTCTTATTCAGCTCTATCCGGAACTTCGTCCGACCTAAAGTTCGGTGCCTGTTGTTGCTAAGAACGGAATATATTTTCTATCCGGCTCTTTAGAGATTTTAAGGAGACGTCCGAAAGAGAACATCGAAATATTTACCCGAAAGAAATTTATCCGGCCACAACCGGAACTGTGTCAGAATTAAAGTTGTCTTCAAAGACCGAAATAGAGTTTTTATCTGGCACTTTCCGGCTTCATAACGGACATCGGAAATAGAAGATGAACTTCTTAGACCGACGGTATCTTAGTCGGCCCTATCTGGAACTTTGTAGAAACTCAATTTGTGTTACTGTTTTCGGCTGAGACCAAAAGCGCTTGTCTACCTGGGTCTATCCGGTATTCAAGCGGACACTGGAAACAACAAATCTTATTTAGTTTTCTGACGAAATTTTATCTGTCACTATCTTCACCTTTATCAAAACTCAAATTGCGTCACTGTTTTCGTCTAAGA
Organism: Melikaiella ostensackeni; assembly: GCA_032362435.1. NCBI lineage: Eukaryota > Metazoa > Arthropoda > Insecta > Hymenoptera > Cynipidae > Melikaiella > Melikaiella ostensackeni. Next base: position 3,652 of record JAUMHM010086384.1, read on the forward strand.
ACGAAATCGCTTGTCTACCTGGGTCTATCCGGCATTCAAAGGAGCATCAGAAACAGAAAATCGAATTATTCGTCCACGGAATCTTATTCAGCTCTATCAGAAACTCTGAAAAGAGAACTTTGTCGTAACTCAAGTTGGGTGACTATTTTCGTCTACGACCGGTATCGATTTCTATGTGTCTCTGTCCGACTTTATAGCGCACATCGGAAACAGAAAGTCAACTTCTTCGTTCGACGGAATATTATTCGCATCTTTTCCGAACTTTGTTCAAACCGAAGTTATATAACTGTTTTCGTCCAAGACCAAAATTGCTTGTCTATCTGGCTCAATCCGGCTTTCAAGCGGGCATCAAAAACAGAAACTCGAATTATCCACTCGACAGAATCTTATTCGGACATCTTATTTCTGATCCAAGTATATTTTATTTGAGAAAATTCCCTATTTTCATAACACAAAGATTCGAAAAGTATAATAGATCTGTCAATTTCGGAGCTTCAGAATGAAACTATAATTTTTTAATGAATACAGATATTTTTGAAACATACTTTATGTAAATCGAAATTTAAAACGTTGTATAATATAAATAGCTATAATAAAATAGTCAATATATATTTTCCACTTAAGTTTCATGAAAAAATATTTTTTTATAACTATACAATTTAAAACTTGGAAATGGAATATTTTTAAACCACAATTCATAAATGTGTAATACCAAAAAATTAAATATATTTCTCAGTTGGCCCTAGCTTCTCAGAGAGAATACTTCGCCATAAAGCTCCACGCGTTTCGATAGTTCTATTGACTTGTGCGTGCGTATTAGGTATAATACTAGATAGTTTTAGATAGGGCTCGAATCCCAGACAGCGAGTGCCATTTTCAAAGCATATAGGCATGCGATAATATGCGTAAGTGTTCGTGCTTGCAATTACTTATTGTTAGACTTAAATTAGGTGCCGAAATAATATACCAAACGATTTTTAATTGCAAATTTCAAATGATCCGCTTAAAGCCGGATATAAAATTGGGTGGGGCAGCCACAGCCATAGGAAAAAATGTAATATCCTGCTCAAGTGCTGGATAGAACCGGATAAAAAGTTGGATAAAAAATCCGTATAAGTATCCGGATAGAACCCAATAAAAAACCGGGCAGGTCTATATAGACATAGGAAACATTACGCATAGAGCCGTTCAAAAAAGAGAAGAACTCAATACTCCGGCCAAGTGCCGGATAGAACCGAATTCAAAGTCGAATACAAATACCGTATGAGTATACGGATAGAGTCCGATAAAGAACCGGTTAGGACAATATGAGCACAGAAAACATTTTGCGTAGAGCGGAAAAAAACCAGATGGGGAAAATTGTATACACAGCCAAGTGCCAAATAGAATCGGATTGAAAATTGGATACAAATATCGTATAAGTTTTCAGATAGAAACCGATGAAAATCCGAATCCTATCCGGCTCGATCGGATCCTATGCGGCACATTAGGTAGGGTGATCAGGTTCACGTTTTCAGAAATATTTCCTGTCAACTCCCAAGGAGAAACTTTTCGAAAAAAATGAACATCCCCCACTTCTCAGAAATGTTATTTTTCCCACAATTCTTGGCTGACGAGAGAGTGCTGGAGTTCTGCAGAAAAATAATTTCAAAAAATCAAAACCTTAACTAAACTAACTGAACTGAAGATGGACAAAAAAATTTAATATCAGAGATCTGTGCACCCTCCTTCCTTCCCCTGGAAGAATTTTTAAAAAAACTTCGATAACACTTTCCGATCAAGCAGAAATCTAAATAAACTACAGAACTTTGAAGATAGCCAAAAATTTTCAAACGTTCAAATTTTAAGAGTTACAGGAGTTCCGATTAGAGTTTCGTTCCTGAAAAGTGATTCACGAGTTTTTTGTACAACTGCGGGGGGGAGAAGGGCAGAGCTCTGATCAAAACTCCTGAATGTCTCAAAATTCTCATATTCCTGAAGCATTGCGCACAAAAATCAAATATCCGAAATGTAGGGAAACGGTTATTTCTGAAAGTTTTTTTTTGTGAATTTGGCCGGAACTATTTCTGAAAAGCCTCAGGAACTTCAAAATTACTCTAAATTTCTTTAGAACTCTAAAGAAAATTTGAAAATTTTTGAGAGTGGAGGGGTGGGCGTGAATTTATCCCCTTATTTTGAAAAATCGATTTTATGACCGTTTACATGCCAGCACTATTCCTAGAAGTTATCAGGAACTTTAGAACTATTCAAAATGATGTCAAGAGTCTGAAAAAAATGAAATTTTGAAAGTATGTTATTTCAAGTTTAATATTAATTATATTATGTATAATCAAGCAAAACGGAAAATTGTTAGCGTTTTTATTCAACACCTCATGAATGGAACACCCTCATGAGACAAATACGCTATCATTGTGCATATGTTACATTCCTCAATATATGGTAATTCAACAGCAATTCATTTTTTCAGCACATCCCTGATAAACGCGGGTTTTCGAGCGTGTTAAGCAGACCGATGTTGCCGTTTTTCGATTGGGGAAAAAACAAGGGAAATACAAAATAAGGGCAAAAACTTGTAACGCACTGTCCTCTAGCGAAAAACGGCGTGACCGCAAGTGAGGGTACGCGGGGAGTTGGCAGTAGCCACCCGCGATCGAGGCTTACGCTTACGGGAGCGTTCAGTGGTGCGCGCAACGAGTTGACTGACATACATATACGCGAACTGTCACTTTTCGAGAACCAAAGACTGAACTTTTTTAATATGAGAAACTCTTCCTCTTTTTCTCTCAAGGTGATAAAAGTAGATAGTACCATCGACATCGAATTGCAGGGAGGTATTTTTGAAACTATCTGCAATGCCCCTACAAAACTTCGGAAACTTGTTAAGGACAATATTACTAAGAATCAGATTCTTGCACGCATGGCTACCCTCGAGAAGAATTGGGACAAGTTTTCAGCAAATCACAATCAGCTGATGGTGGTTTGCAAACTTCCACAAGGATGAGCCTCATTTTCTCGAGGATCATTTTACCGTTTGGGAGGAGAAATACTTGGGTACCAAGTCCTACATAATAGACTTTTTGGACAGGTTCGCAGCCGCGGCGGGAGAAAGGAAGACCGTAGCACCTACGGTTATTAACAAGCAGAAGACCTCTCCTTGGTTGGAAATACCCAAGTTGACGGAAGTCTACATACGGTGGCCTGCCTTCCGTAATCTGCTTAATTTAAAGGTGAGGAAAGGATACGGAATTGTCTACTGTCCAGAAACTTCGTTATCTCAAATTGAGCGTGAGTAGAAAAAAATTGATCGCCAGCATTCCGACCACTAAAAATAATTTCGAGAGGGTCTGGCAGACAATAGTGAAGCGATCTGACAACGCTCGATTGTTATTGAACAGCTATTAGACTAAGCTGTTTTCGCTGGAACCAGTGAGTGAGGAAAGCTTGACGGAAATTAGTTCCTTGCTCAACGACACCTGCGAGGTGATCGAGACCTTGACAACACTAAAACGCCCCACGAATTAATAGGACGACCTGCTTGTCTACATGATAGCTCAACGGTCACGCAACTACATTGGAAACCGTGGAGAACATGGCCTCTACTTCTAATGTCTCTTTTGCTACCAAGGACAGTACTTGCTTTCAAAAGGATAAGAGAGGTAGTTAAACGACCCATGCCTGCAATGCTACCCTCAGAGAATTGTCGTGTTCGTTATGCACAGGTAAGCATTCCATTATTTTTTACCCACGTTTCCGAAGCAAAGGTGTCAAACAGAGCAAGAAGTTGTTGAGAAAGCACAATTTGTGTTATAAGTGCCTTAGTGAGCACTTGCTGCGCAGTTGTCTTTCTGTGAGGCGGTGTCAGATCTGCAACGAAATGCATCATACGGTGTTACACTCACCTTCCCAAGATACCGGATCACTACCTGATTCCATAGAAACTGCTTTCTTTCCGCCTGATCCTACCAACACTACCACTCTAAACTCATCAGATTAAATTGAATTATCATTAAATTAAATTATCAGATTTATTTTCTTTGTAGGTACGGTCTCGTATTTTCCCAAGATGACGTAGTTCCCACGTGATTCCCACGCTGAATCCGAATCTGGGGTCCATTTAATTCTATCAGCTCACAATCGGCCCTTGACCTTTAAAAACAGCTAAAAATCGATTTGGTAAATGAAATCTTCAGAGAAAAGTGTATCTTCATATTTTTCGTGTCGCTGAATTCGAATCTGGTGTGCGCTCATCCCTGTCAGATCACCGTTCGTTTCTAACCTCAAGAAATATCTCAAAAACACAGAAATGGCCCTTTTTGGTGTTGAAGTTCGAGCCGTGGTGACTCAATCCCTTAGAAAAAAGGTGCTTTCTTGTTTTTGAGGTCTCTGAATTCGAATCAAGTGTTTCTTATAATTCATTAGGTTACCGTTCATCTCTAACCTCAAAAAATAACTCAGAAACACTGAAGTGACTAATTTTGCTGCTGCGGCTTGAGAAGTGATGACAAAAATCTTTGCTACCTCGGCAGATGCTGAAAACGATGATAACTGCCCCAAAAGGGGATGTGTAGAATGATTCGATCTTCATGCTGTTGAGGTAATGAAGCCAGTGGAGAAGCGCTGCACTGCAGGGGGCGTTAGGATTGGAGAATAAAGCCGTAGTGTGTCCCACAAAGAGTTAATATTGTCCTCGTCAGAGTCGGAAAGCCCTCATACTTAGGCTTGAGGTGGTATAAGGGTTATCACCCCCACGACGGCAGACTCACCTGCAACCGGTCCAGGATTCCTAACACCCAGGGTTCTTCTTCACAACTATGGCAACTTAAAATAAAAACACTCAATAATGTACGGATCTTCTGAAAAATCATAGCTTCTTAACTCGTGACCAGGTTCCGAGCGATCGTGAAATCATTCCTAAAAAGAATTATAAAATTGATGAAGAATGTTTTGGTCTTGATGTTGTGGATCAAATCGAGGAATGAGTTCCACAAAAAATATGTTCTAGTTGTCATATAATGTTGAGTCGTTGGGATATCAATCGAGACCGGGTGGGTCTCGAGAAAGAGTCTCGACCAGGAGGTTCGATCCTATTATCTGAAAGCCGTCACTTTCGGTTTTACTTCTTCGCCGTATCTAGCGATACGTACTCTGCTTCAGTTAGCGGAGGATGAGGGTAATAACTACCCCCTTGCTGATGAAATTCTAAAGAAGAAAATCTATGTGGATGGTGTACTCGCAGAGGCTCATGATGCCGATACAGCTCAAGAAAAACGCAGACAGGTGGACTTGTTGCTCCAAGCAGAATGCTTCACGTTGAAAAAAATGGGTTTCAAATGTAGAAAATGTTCTGCAGGGAAAACTCATCGAACATCGACAGGATGCTGCGTCGTTTCTGCTCAACTGAGATCCATCTTTTCGTTTCCTTAGCATTTTGTGGCAGCCATCTTCCAATCGCCTTCGGTTTCAGATTGACTCATTATCGGAGATGAGTCAGATCAAGAAACGAACTGTATTTTCGGAGATAGCTCGCACATTCGATCCACTGGCATGACTACTAGCATCACTCATCGTTAAGGCTAAGATATTCATGCAGAGTTTGTGGGCTCTCAAGGTAGGTTAAGATGATCCACTTCCAGCTGAGTACGTCGTTAGTTGGACGAAGTTCGAAAACGCTAGCTGAGATCTACATCTGCTACCTATTGTGAACTCCACGCATTAGCAGATGTTCCAGAGAAGGCAATAGGAGTCGTGTTATACCTTCGCGTCACACCACATTCGAGCATAACTCGCGTGACTCTCGTCACGGCTAAGTCAAAAGAAGCTCGACTAAAGAAGACCTCAGTCCTTAGACTCGAATTGTGTGCTACTGTCTTATTGGTGAAGTCGGTATATCATGTAAAATCGGTCTTAACTCTCTGCCTTAGCACCGATACATATTTGGTCCCATTGGGAAATACTCTAGACTATATTCGAGGACATCCTCTACGATTGAAGACCTATATTACCAACAGGGTTACAGAGATTCAGCATACTCTATCGAAGGTAGTTTTGCACCTTATTTCTGTAGTGCACAATCCTGCTGATTTTACGTCAAGAAGCCTCACACCGGTTCGATTGAAACACCATCTGCTTTGGTGACAAGGAACTGTTTGGTTGGCCAAACCCGAAACTTTTCGTCCAAGGTCAACTGGAACTATCGACCCTTCTGTAGATATAGAAGAACGAATCATCACCCATTCTGCTCTAGTTGATCACCTTGGGGACTTCTGACTCGATGCTTTTCGCTTACTAAGTTTTTAAGAAATACTGCTATCTGTTTTCAGTTTGTGGATCGGCATCGTAGAAAGCAGTTCGAACGGCCGCCTTGTCATCCGATGACAGCCTATCTCAAGCTGAAACTACAAATGTTGATCGACTATTTTCAGCGAGAAACTTTTCTGAGGTCATCAAGGTACAACGAGAACTGCCTGTTTCGAAATCGAATCCATAACTGAATCTACTACCTTTTTTGGACTCTGATGGATTACTGAGATTGGGAAGTCGACTGACTCATGACATATTGGTTTACTTGAAGAGAGGTCCTTACATCTTCCCGTAGGGCTCGCCGTTAACGACCTGGATCGTCAGGAATGGACATCAGTTCATGTCAAATGGTGGTCCTCAACAAAGATTCTCTTACTTAGGCAGGAGATATTGGATCCTCTCTGGTCGTACGGATGTGGAGCGCATGTTGGCTCGATGTGCGATTTGTGCTCTACAGGACAGTGGGACCAACTTCGTGGGAGCTGACCGATAGCTATGCAAATTATTTTCCGTGGAATTAGCTGAGCCGTATAAGGTCGCGCGTTGCATTGCCGACAACCACACAATTCGGAAATTCTATCCCCCCGTCGCTACGCAGTTTGGCGGATTTTGGGTAGCACTGGTGCGATCGGTCAAACACCATCTCCACCGTGTGATCAGAGATACTACTCTAAACTTTGAGGAAATGGCAACTTTTCTTACACAATTGGAGGCATGTCTCCAATTCAAGGCCGATTCAGCCCTTGAAGTATGATCCCAGTGATTTAGTAGCGCTGACTCCTGCACATTTCCTTATCGGCTCGCCAATTTTTACTATACCAGAGCCTTCATCAGTGGATAAAAGGCTGATACCTAGAGAGCGTTGGAAACTTTCGAGGAAGCTTGGGCAGTTGATCTCGTATGAAGTAAGGGGCACCGTGGAGGCACGTTTTATATGAATGCTTATTGCTACTTATTTTTTTAATAGATTTAAGAGTAGAATAAATTCATCAATCCGATTAGGTTTTGCAAATTTTATTTAAATGCTCGAGCTTTCGACTC
>JAUMHM010086385.1:0-10992 GCA_032362435.1 Melikaiella ostensackeni
AATGATGTATACAAACGTAAGTTACTGTTTCCTTTTGCATTTCCCAAAGTTTCAGAGAGATATTTCATTTACAGAAAAAGTGAATCGTTCCAAGAATAAAGATTAAAAATTGAACATTAGTTTGGTCACGTGACTCCTGCAAGACAAGCCCTTAAGTGAAAAAATCCCAACGTACGAAATGTCAATCCTAATGGGAAGCAGAAGATATATTCGCCGATTTTAAAATATTTTAAGTTGTTTCCATCTTGTCCAAGAGAACGTTTAAACACTATTATAATTTTGTAGCACAAGATGTATTTTTTGACTTCACGGCCATTTTCATGGGAAGAAAATGTTTGGTTGTTAGTCCAATATATACTGCCGTGATATTTAAAAAAATCGGATCTACAAAAAATTGAAAATGAGTTTTCTATATCGTTGGATTCGTAGAAAAAGATATATCCATTCATGAAAATAATTTTAAAAAATTATTAATATAATTCAAAATAATTCTTAATAATTTTTTCATAATTATTGTATTAAGGACGTGATATTTTGTGAGAAAGCAGTACAAAGATCCGGCTTTCTTCACGTTATGGAACCTTAGATAAACAGAGTGTTAACATTGAAAAGGTAGAAGCTGCAAATAAAATAATTATCAATTGCAAAATGAATACCAATAATTTAAAAAATTGTAATTGTAATTGTAACTGTAATGAATTCTTAAGGAAATTATAATCATAATCAAAAATATCATGTTCATAGTTATTAAGATCTACAACTGTATGGAAAGATTTTGTCCGAATATTACGATATCTCTTCCTATCATTTGGAAATTATCTACAAAAAATACGGAAGAAAAACGGAATCAATGAAGATCCAAAAACAAGCCTCAAGTAAACAGAATCCTTGATTCAAAATATAATAATATAATTAACAAACTCGAAAAAATGTTTCGTTGAATCGACCAAATTTGTAGAGAATCAGCCAAAGAATTCGCAATTATTGGGATAAAAAACAGTATCATCGAATTAAGTGAGCAATTCCTTTAATAAAGTTTCAAAAATTTCAAAAATTTCATTAAAAGTTTGCTTGGTTGATGTAACGAAGTATACATAACTTTGTACATTTAATGAGACCATTTAGTTCAAGCGTAGGAATATTTTGTTCAATGAAATAAATGTTTTCTTATATTAATAAAACAAGACAACCGTAAATTTAAGTTGATTAGGGCAAGCGAATTGGTTAATAAAAACTTTGATCACTTGCCCAAGATTTCTTCAAATCAACTAAATCCAGCTAACCAAACATAATTTTAATCAATGACCAATAGAATTCTCATTGTATACGTATTTCATTGTATGCTATAATAGTTCACAAAGAAATTATTATAATTCTAGAAATTATTTCAAATATTTTGTAGATTCTGCTTTCTTTCGAACACCAAGGCTGTTTTCCGAGGCCCGGTGTTCGCAAGAAAGCAGGATATGCAGATCCGTCCTGTTTACGTGATTTCGGTACACATTTACGGCCGGATCTGCATTTTTTATGACAGATTAACAATTTATTAATTTTTTTTTGCAAAAATGAAACGATCACATGTAAATTATCTAAGACTAATCAAATCAAATTTTGAAAAGTCATTAATACTATAAAGAAAATGTTTCTTCTGATAAGTTATCATGACATACCTAGGTATAATACTATATAGTACAAATACCATTAACATATTTCGTACAGTAACTTACGTTTCTTTACATTAACGTAACCCGAAAATTGTAACGCGTTACCGTTATCGTTACTAAAGAAATGTAGCCTTCCCGGTAACGCGTTACAAGTAACGCTCTACTGACAAACACTACTTCTTATACTTACGTATAATTTGTTTTTCAATTCATGACTTTTTTTCTCCCATATACGTAATATGCTTCAATTATAGAATTTTTTTAGATAATAACAAAACTTTTTTCTCTTTTCTGGCCTTATGACATGAGTTTTTTTTAAATATAATCGAAAAGAACGCAACTCTCGACAATTTTGATAACTATTTGCTAAAATTTCGACTTTACACACTTTCAGAATTTTTTTTATTTGACCCAGCATCCACATTTTATTACAAAATGAAAAAAGTTGTATGATATTTAATATACCCGCCAAAATAAATTCATGATAGAGTTCTTAGAAGAAACAAAGAAATTAAGATATTTCAACAGGTTCAAGATATTAACTCACCCTGACAGAACTCAAGATTAAATTTTTAATATATATTTTAAAATATATTTTTATTTTATTTTATTTTATTTTTATTATTTTTTATTATTTTTATTTTTATTTTATTCATTTTAAAATATATTTTTATTATAAAAATAAATTTTTATATTTTTAAATAATGTTCTTTCACTACGGAAGTTATTATATTGTTCTAGCCTTGTTTATTTCTCCTTCTCTTTCTGTAGGTACTTTCCAAGCATTAATAGAAACTTTGAGCAAGGCTCGCTACCTTTGGAATCATGAATTGGTCATTCCTGGTGACCAAAATGTTGAATAAATTCTAAAAAACATTAATTGTACCATAACAAGATGTAACCGTGCAATAATACCAGAGGTTAAACACTGCCCCTCACTAATGTTTAATCTGTACACGAACTCAGCGTCAAACATTCAAAACTTTATGGATAACCCTGATTATAACAATTTAATCATTAAGCAAGCTAATATCAGCAGCTTTTGTGTTTTGTCAGTAATATAAGTTGGACATTGCTGGAAAATACCATATCAACGGAGCATGCTGCCACTTTATTTTATTTCATTATTATTATTTTTTATTACGCCATTGGGCCAAATTCCTTTCGAGGTAAGCGTAACTTTTTCGGTTCTAGCTTCGTTATACTACCAGAGATCAGAGCGCTTTCATGGTAAAGGTAAGTGAGGGATGTATAGGAGAAGGGATAGGTTTTAGATCAATCTAGAAGTCGCGTGTTGCTTATTCAAACGACACACTCTTTCCATCACACCGCTCCGACGCGGGTCGCTGATCAATCTCTTAAACCCCAGGTAAAGAGCTTCACTAAGCCACCATACATCATGATTCACACATAAGCTCTCAAAGTGACTGATAAAACCATAGGATGATCCCATACCCTTTACCACAACCACATACGCTGAGCGAAGCTCTTCACTTTACTTCTATCCTCTTCTTGATACGTCCAGGTCTCGCTACCAGGTAGCACAGTGGATGCAAGCACACAATTATAAATTGCATTTTTGGTTTTATTTGTTACATTTTTACTTCTAGTAATGGCTCCTACACTGCTGATAACCTTTCTACCCCCGTTTATATGTCTTGATATCTTTGCATCTATCTTTCCGTCAGCAATGAATAAATTTCTAAGATAAACGAATTTTGTCAACTTGTTCTATCCTCTTTACGTTAAAGGCAATGTTATTGCCAATACTCTTAATGCTGGTATTCAGTCTACTCAATATTCTCTTTGAATAATCGACTGATCCTGCTGTAACTACCTCAGCATCTGCAAACGCCAGTTCACGCACTTTGACTGGCCTGAAAACAACACCTTCTCCATCAGAAAAAGCCATTCCTAAACATTTGTCAATGTTATTATTGAACATCCAGGAGAACATAAAGCAGCTTTGCCTAACGTCCTGCTTAATATCAAACCAATCGCTCAGATGTCCATTTAATTTCACACTTTCTTTATTACCATTATATATTGCTTTTAATGCTTCCAGCAGCCAATCATTTACACTATATCCTTTTACGACTTCCCAACGTTTAGTTCTATCCACCATTTTAAAAGCTTTTTAAGCTCAATAAATGCACCGAAAACTCTTGTTTATTTTCAAACTTTTTTCTATGATCTGCCTCAAGCTAAATATCTCAGCTGCACATGATCTCCATAGCATAAATATACATTGGTCTTCCTAGATCCTTTCTTTAGTTATTCCTTTATTTCTTTAGTTCTTCTAAGGAAGAACTCACGTAAATTACATTTTGGTCAAAAATGAGTTTCTGGTATCAGTGAACTCGTGAACGAAAGCTGCATCTAAGTGAGGTGATCGAAGTTAGTAATTGTAATTATTCATTGGAAAAAAAATTATTGAAAATCAGGGAAAATATAGGAAATGAAGGAATAATAGATAAAAACAATGCAAAGCATCTTGCGTGCCCTAAAAATCGTACGAGGCGGTCGGTTCGTCTATAAAATATGTGGGAAAAACTTGGGCGAAGTTCTTTGAAGACTTCCTTCACCGAAAAATTGGTCCAGCGCGACTCTTATTTTTGAAATAAAAATCACGCTTTTGCTTCGCTTTGAAATGACGCAGTTCTGTCATCAGAAAGTAAGTCGAGTCGATCACGCAATTCAGAATCGGATGGATGGGATGCCCCGTACAAATGCGACTGGCATAAGGTTTTATATCTAACTGTGCGCCCGAGTTCGACTACCTATTTGCTAGAAACTACGCAAGTACCTTTGTATAAACTTTTAGTTCGTATTTAACATAAGTGAAAAACGCAAGTTCATTTTGTAACAGAGATTATTTAAATAATCTATTTTTCATTTTATTCCTTAGCAATGCAGCAGTCATCTTTATCACCCTTTCCTTTGTAGAGTGGAACGATAATCGCCTTTCTCCAATCATTTGGAACTCCACCGTTCTCAGCACACATTCAGAAATTTGCTCAGCCACAGAAAATGAAATTCACCACCGCTCTCAAGCATTTTAGCGGTAATACCATCCACACCAGCAGCCTCACCATTCATTAGTTTCTTAATTGAGGACATAATGTCGGGGATGTCGATTTTCATTTCGCCACCTGCAGTGAGATTGTCTATCATATCCTTTGCTGTGGCAAAAGTGTTGTGCTCCATAGAATGACCTTCATAAAATTTCTTGAAACAATCATTCACACGTTCTTTCACTTTTTTCGTATCCCGTACCATTTTACCATTAAAATTCTTCATTCCGACTAACTCAGTGCCAGTACTTCCTTTCCTAATTTTCTTAACCCATTTCCAAAATAATTTCTCATTTCCTTCCAAATCATTTCGAATTTTTTGATGTTTATCCGCATTGATTTTATCCTTGCTTTCTTTGTCTAGTATCTTTGGTATTATGTTTTTATTCCTATAATCATTTTCTAGCCCAGTCCTCTTCTCATTGCTGAAACATTCAATATTCAGTTTCTTCGATTACGCTTGTTTTTCTCATTAATATCCACGCGGAATTTCATCATTACACAAAGCATCTCCTGCTTTTCTTCCGACAACCGCAGTGCCGCATACTTCAGATACACTTTGGAAGATACTATCCCGTGGTATTATCCATGCACCCTCTTTATTTCTACTGCCTTATTCTGTCCTCCAGTCTTTTTTATGATCACCTAAATATTGATTTAGCTTTTCACGATATACTATTTGTACTTCTGGTTTCTGCAAATCCTCTATTTTAGCTTGCGTCTAAGAAGAACCTCTTATAATCCTTGTTTGTCGTACTAGACCTCTCAGCCTCTCATCCTCTATAACAAAGTCAATAATACTGGAGCTTTTGCCTCTGCACCAAGTACACATGTGGGTCATTTTATGTCTGAACCAAGTACCTCGTCGGTACCTGTGCGTTGCACATAAACTCAGCCATTCATATCTCTGAGTAGTATGATTCCTTCTCCACAATCGCAAGTACCTATAAAATAATTTAACGAGTCCCAGAAGGTATCTCTTACATCACTACTGTCACCATCAACATGTATTCTAACCCATAAAAATGTAGGAGATACACATTCATACTTTTTGTCATGCTCTTTTGCACTCTCACTAATAATAATCAGACTGATTGATTGGCTCCCATGTGATTCATTACACAGGCTGACAAAAATTAACATTTTTTTGTACCCAAAGACTGGACTAGGTGACTCCGAAGGACTTTCATGTCCCAGAACTGAATCCGTAGTCCAGATTTTACCTATACGTCAGGATTACGAGATATCCTAACCTGAATGTGGAAAAATGGCCATTTTCAGCCATATTTGAAACAATATTACGCAAGCGGCCATTTTTTCTGAAAACTGCTCACGCTGTCATTTAGTACTCCTATTATCTTTCTTCCCCATTTTGGATCATCATTGTGTTACTCGATTGATAAAAGGTTTGGTGTCTAAAGGTTATTGAGTTTGATGAATCCGTATCTGAGCTCAGATGTGCAAAATTCGGGATGGCGGATCCAATATAGCCGAACAAAATTTTAAGATATACGGATAAAAAAACTCAGAAGACTTGTAATCGAAGAAAATATAGCTCTGAAAAAAGCTGATTAAATATCTTTAGAAAAAAAACTTTTAATGAAATATACGAGGCACATATTTTAGTATTTTTAAGTAACAGAACTATTTATCAAGTAAGGACACCAGTCAATCAAGCATACGGAAACCGTAGAACTGATGAAATCTGAGTGAAATATTTTTTTGTTTTGCATTGGGGCTGAACGCTATGGTGTAAAACGGATCCAATATGGCGGAACAGAATTCTAACATATACTTCTTTTTTGTGGAAATGATATCATTTTTCGTTAAATATCATTTCAATGATTTGCGGCTGTTTTTACTAGAGTGGTTGTTTCTTTTTAAAGACCAGCAGTAATCGGCCATCATTGTCCTACTTTATATAGTAACTCATCAAGCATCTCAATTCCTTAAAATTGTTTAGCATAATAGATACACTTTTTTTTATAATTAGGGCAGCGATTCTTACCTAAAAAGTTTTCAGTTACACCTTTGAAACTTACTCATGCTTTCTGTTCCTTAGTCGTCATTCTTTTATTAAAATTTTCAGCTTTCATTATAGCTCTTATTTCAGGACCACCAAATATTCCTTTCTTTACTTTGGCAGCAGATAACTTGGGAAATTTTGAATGTAAGCATTTGAAACATTGGCCATTTACATCTAAGGCCTTGACAAATTGCTTTATTGAGCCAAGTTTTATATAAAGTGGCGGCAACAATATATTTTTTGAATCAACGAGGCTAGCATTAATAATACTTTTTGATCCAATTGCTTTTTCAGTTCTAGGTGACCAATTTTTTTTGTCCCGTGCTCATGTCGTGCACGACTGTCTCATTCGCAAAGGAAGCACGGATGTTTTGTGAATCCTGATTGCTGACCTAATAGTATATTCATCACCTTAAGATCACCATAAATAAGCCAATCATGCTCATAGTACTTTACCTTATCAAGAAGAAGTTTTATACTTTTATGTGACTCTTTTAACATGATAGAATGGGCGACAGGAACGGCGGCATATTCATTGCCATTATGAAGTAGAACAGCTTTAAGACTGATCTTAGAAAAATCAATAAAAAGCCGGAAATTAGTTTGATTGTATAATCCTTGAATACTATTGCAATATATAAGCGATTCTTCCTTTGAAAAGTATTTTTGAAATTATTCTTCTCTCTTTCGATATCTGGGGACTTAAGTTCCAGGGGACAGTATATTCCTCTCTTTCAGCCTCAATGCTAGTAACTCAGCTGAGTTCTTTGAAAGATCTAAGTCACGCACAAGATCACCCAGACTATTTTGGTCACATAATATATGTTCAATATCAAGAGAATCAGAAGAATCTATGAAATCACTGCCATTAAAGCTTTTAAATGTTATGTCATCAGTATCCGCAATCTCCAATGTATCTTTATTTGAAGTACGAGTTCCGAACTTAGCTGGACTCATCGAGCGTATACCTAAATAAGCCATTCTATTTTTAAACCTTTTATTACATCCAGTAATATCACAAGCGCAGAAATAGCAGTCACCATTGGGACTTGTTTGCTTGCGCCAAATTGCAGGTTCGAGGACAACTTTCGATCTTGAATCACGTTTACCCCAAATATTTAACATGATCCTGCATGAATTGTATATACATCGAGGTGCCAATGACTTATCTAAGTTTTTCATGGATATTTTAAAACAATCCAAATCCTTTTTTTCAATAGAGTCAGTTATAAATCTACGAGTATTTGCAAATTCGTAATGACCGCAGACATAACAAAACTTTTCACTTTTATCTTTGCATAGCAGTCTTGGAGACATAAATAAACAAATTAAATTTCCAATTAAAGGAATCGCAGCTCTGAAAAAATTGATCAAACACCTTAAACAAACTTTCAATGAAATCTTACACAAATAACTTGAAATTTTCAAGCACCTCAACCCTATTTATCAAGTGAAGACGTCAGTTAATTGAGCATACGAAAACAGTAAGAGTGAAATAATCTGCGTGAGATTTTATTTTATTTTCGATCAGCTCTATAACGTGTTTTGTTTTGTTCCATAGCATTCAGCCAAAATGCGAAACAAAATAATGTTTCACTCATATTCCATCACTCTTACTCGCCATTTCGAATTTTGCAAATCTGGACTCAAGCTCGGATTCAGAAAACTCAGAAACCTTTAGAAACCAAACTCTTTATCAATCGAATAACACAATTTCAATCGCTTTCTTCGTCTTCTTTGCTAGTTTTTCAGTGTGGAACTGAAATGGTGAGTGTGCCATACCTCGAAAAAAATAACTCGTTTCGGGATGTTCAAAAATGGAAATGAAAGATAAAAAGAAGTACTAATCGATGGCGTTAGCAGCTTTAAGAGGAAAAAATCGCTGCTCACGTGATATTGTTTCAAATGTGGCTGACAATGGCCATTTTTCAGAACACCTCGAAATCCTGACGTATAGAAAAAATTTGGACAACGGAGTCGTTTTTAGGACATTATAATCCTTCAGGGTCACCGTGTCTGGTATTTGGGTACAAATTTTGTCGGCCTGTGTTATCTTCTCCTGACCAAAGTCGAGTAGTTTTTTTATCTTTCTCATCTCACATTCTTTCTTTTTTTTTTTTGGTATACATTAAATATCAAGCTTCTTTTAACGCATTGCATCCCGCAATTTTCTTGCTTTAAGATCATTTACACCTCTAGCATTCGACACATCGAGTCTCCGTTCATCACCTGAGACTTTTCCGAGGGCTGCCTTTCGTCAACAGAAGTGTCAATCCTATCCGAGGTTACATTATTATTTAGGCTAAAATGATTTTCGATATCGCCAGTCCATATTTTTAACTCAGAGGAAATTAAAATTAGGAATAATTATAAATAAAAAAGTAAGTGTTTCGTTTAATTACTTAAAAGAAAAACTAATTGTATTTTTTTAACAATTATACACCAAACTGGAGCGTGATTACGATTTATGTCTGAAATATTAATTACTAAACGAGAGTAATGTTTACTCTTTGCTATTTATATAATCTCCGCGTTCAATAGTCATTTAGTATTTTAGTGTTTCTATGAGTTAATATTTTAAGGGATTAAAGAAATACTTATTTTCCTGTTCAGAATGCTTCCTACTTTCAATTTCATTAGAATCAATAATAGGAATTCAGGATAATAAAAATCATTTCAGCACAGCTAGAACATTCAAATGAATATCAACCACCTGATCCAACCAAAAGACATCTCAGGGAGAAATTCAACTTACCAGCCCCTTTTGGACATGATAGCATTCCAAAAAATTATGTTTCTTCAGGCTCATATATAAAGACCAATTTTTCGCTGCCTCGAAGCTCAGAAACCTTAGGAATCTCGAAGGGCATGTTCTTCACATTGTAGCTGATCTGAAAAGAACTTTTTTAAATAAATATAATGTTGTAGTTCGTTAAAGTAGTTACTATTCTAGTCGATTTCAACATATCTTTTCTATTTTTTGGGAAAAATTTTCTAAAACGCACAGAATAAAAATCTGGTACGGGTATGAGTTTATAGATATCAGAAAATGGAACTATTAGACTACTATTCATATCTTGCGCCTTTTTCTAGAAAAATGAGATTTTTAATCGTTAAAAATGAGGGAAATCGTTTTTCTCAAAAACCCATCGCACGATTTTTTCTTGCCCGAAACACGTACAAAAGAGAAACTGAATGTGCAAGCACATTAGGAATGAACTTAACCGAGGCTAGCCGTGCTTTATTTAAGCGAAAGAGAAGCTTGTTACGTATTATATGTATGAACGATCCTTTGTATAGTTTGCAAAAAAAAATTCTTAAAAAATTATTATTTTTAGTTTCTGTATTAAAAGCTATCTCCAAAGAGTAAGACTTACTGTAAATTAACAATTGAGCTTTCCATTGACAATTCTCAGAATAATGTTTTTATTTGAATGGAATAGTTAATTTTTCATATTATTTAAAGACAAATAAAGTTAAATATTTTCTATATTCGACTCAAGCTGGAACAATATAGGTACGTAAGATGCGATTTTTTCTCTTTTGTACTGATAAAAATCTATATAAATTGTATGAGCGTCATTTTGGCACCAAGCTAGAAAAAGAAAGTATTGAATAATATATTTTATTGTAACTGTACAGTTTTTTGTCGATATAATAATAAAATTCACTGCGGTCTCTCTACGAAGGCTGGTCTTATTACAGAATTTATTACATTTACCATCTGGAATTCAGTAGGGTTCTTTGGATTCAACCATCTTTTTTCCCTAGTGTAAATATCGAAAAATCCAATTCCCTTTATTCATTTTCCTCTCCGAAGCTCATATCACCCGAATCCCAATTTCGCCCCAATCCTTCACATACTCAAAATAATGATTTCTACCGAATTAAATAGAAAATTACGTTCGATAAGCACGCTACTATTTTTTTCGGATCGTGTCTCCTTTTGTGGTTCTGAAAATTAAACCAAATAAATCATTTATAAATACCAAATAAAAAACCATTCAAATTTCAAGAATGCTCTTATATATTCTTTCTTTAATTTAGAATAACATAAAACTATAATAATTTTCATGACTACAGAAATACAGCATAAGTATTTAATAGTTTATTTAATCATTTCAAGATAGTTTGAGTTCCAGGTTTTGGCCTTTAAGGGGGTGTTCTCATGGATTGGCCGTATTTCGAAGCGTTTTTTGGAATTTTACTGTGAGAAAACTATAATTGA
>JAUMHM010086386.1:0-10990 GCA_032362435.1 Melikaiella ostensackeni
CAAATGTCAATTGAAATCGGCCGAACGAGAGCGCCACACGGTGACGAGTCCTAAAACTTTTTGATCAAGGTGGTATTTTCAAAAAACAATTAGAAAGAGCAAACTTACTAAGAAATGCTTTGGACTCCCCCCCCCCCAAGTAATTAATAGTAAGATTTTGCAAACCCCCTTTCCCCAAAAAAACCTTAAGTAATTAATGGACGCGCCCAATCGAGAAAAATGTTTTTAGTAAGTGAAAAAATCAAGACAAGAATGATTTGGGTAAAATAGATGAAATTTTTTTCAATGACTGAAACGTTAGGTTTGAAGCCCTGAATATAATATTATTCAATTTCTCATCTTTCTTTTTGAAACGAAAATCTTCCTTCACCAGAAAGACGTGACTTCTTATGCCTTCTATAAGTTTGCGAAAGTACAGACAGATACATTTATTATTTTTAAAAAAAAGCTGGGAGAATAATAATTTTCATCTTAGCTGATGATAAAATTGCACATTCCTGTAACTTCCTTCATGACGTACTTCAGTTTAATATTATGAAATATTAAACTTCAATTTGATCCAAATTTTTACTCTTCACTATCAATACAATACTTTTGGTTAAATTAAAAAGAAAATTTTATTAACAATTTTTTAGTTTATGAATTGTAGATCGATGTCGAAAATTTTAAAACTAATAATTGGTGAAGGATCAATGCTGAATAATCCTTTACTTCACAGTAGAAAAGATTACTTAAAATTATTATACCTTACAGTTTGTTTGCTTTAAAATTATTACACTTTACAGTTTGTTTTGTTTTTTACACCTTACAGTTTATATTTAGAAGTGAACTTAAATTGAGCAAAAATTTGTCTTGGTTAAAGTAAAATTTCATCTGAGTTGGAAAAACGTATAATTACATTCTGAAACTCAGACATTGACGTTTTACATTCAGATAAATTGTTACCGAATTCACGTTCATCTCTGAATTTAAGGTAAAAAAATTTTAACCTTTAATAATTTTAAGTATTATTTTACGGTGTTTTACTCTGTTAAAAATTTCTGTTGTAATCTTACAATAGATGTATTAGAATCTCATTACCAAAACGTAACGTAATTTTACAAGACAAGATTTGTACGCCGAATTGTAAGAAAAATGAAAGTTCTCTGCATACATGTTGCATTATATTCTTATTAAAAATGAAAAATAGCTAGTCTTAGCATTTGATGATACGTAAATTAAGAATTAAGTGTGACGTACAGGTGAAAAATGCCCAAAAACGCATTCCAAGGGTGAAAATTTCGTACATGATAAGTGGTTTTTAGCTTAGGTATGTAATTTATCTGACTTCTTAATTATTTGTCTACTAATGAAGATTTTCGATACAATAAGCATATTAAGCAAATGGTATTTCACGATTTTTTTCTTTAAGTTACTTCAGTTATAATTCATAAAATGTTGAAAGTATATTTAAAGAAAAACATATTTGGAAATTTTGTAGGCTTGTATCTGAAATTTGCTATACTTTTCGTTTAAACTTTTTGAATTTGAAATAGCGTAAAAACTGTGTAACCAACCAAAAATTTTTGCCCATAACAAATGTTTATCTGGAGTTGCAAAGTGGAGCATAAAGGTTAGTCAAGCGATTGAAACTACGAGAAGTAGAAAAACATAATTTGTAAAAGAAAATAGATAGAAAAAGAAAGAATAAGAGTGACGGATAGAAAGAGGGATCTGTAGCTGGTCGAATAATCGTTTCTCCCGTATTCTCGGCCACCTCGGGTAATTAAGTTTCCTGTGGTTTTCACAGGCCGCTGGCTTCGAGTTTGGTTCCCAATTGCTGTAACTACCCCTACAATTCATCCACGCCGCACTGTAAGCACTAATAAATCCAAATACAGCCTCACATGTTAGTGTACAACTTTTTTTTCATTAATACTCAAATTCACTTCTGCTTGGGGACACATAACACAGTATCGATTTTGTCGCGTGGAAGAAGCAGGCAGCTGGGTATTCCCCTCAACCGATTAAAGGTGATGAACTCCCAGAGAACAAGTTGCTAGACTCTCTTCGCTCTATTGGATTATGTCGATGTTGAGTTACTGATAATAGCACACGATAGGATAACACGAACAGACTGTTACTCCCGGATGCATCTCGTATTAAAGGTGATATATATGGTATTGATAAACGAAGGAGTTATTTTTCATTGAGAACACCCCTTCATTCTAGAGCAGATAAATATAAATGAAACAATATTTTCAAATTTAGTTTCTTATACTAGGTCGTTTGAAAAGTTCTGGGCCCCACGACCGATGGCGCCACTAGTATCAAATCCTTATTATTCTTGTAAAATGCTAACCTTAAGGACATTGAATAAAGGGGACGTTAAAATTTTCTTGGATGCCCTTATTTATGAACACGGTCCTGACTCCATGTTTATTTTCGAAAGTAGATTGTAGGATAAAAAAACAAAACTCTCCATGTATTCGGGGTCTGATGGAATTCTGGAATCCATGTCACGTAAAATACATCGCGTTTTATATGAGAAAATGAATGTTTTGATAGAAAATATTCATTTTCTGAAACGTTGAAATAAACGCTGGTCAGACAAATCCCGAGAAAGAGATAGTGAGTGTCAAACACACTTGACTCCAATCATATTTTATAGGCACAACACCGACACTGAATAAAAAAAACGCATTGTGTAGCATCCTTCCACAAACTAAGCTTCACAATTATGAAGCGAATTCCGCGATTCAATGCGAAACAAAAGTGAAAAATACTTCCAAATTTTTTGAGAAATACGCGATGGAAGATGACAGATCAAGAAGCAAGATAAGCCGATCTAGCAGCGCGTTCACAAGGCGGTAGCGGATACTTTTCGTACTAAAATGATAAAATCGCAGATTACTAATTCATAATTTGTAATTAATTTCAAACATTCAAATCAGAATATATATTGATGTTATAGGTTTTGACTAGATGAAATAATAATTGAAACTAGATCTAAGCCCGTTGCGGGGATAGTTGTTATCGCTTCGGGGTAAGCTGTAACTAACAGTTAAGAAATGTTTTATCAAAGAATATTTCAATTTAAAAAAATATAATACAAGAACTATTGAAACTTACATTTACAAATGCAGTCATGCAAAAAAAACTTATACTCACATTGAATAAATAATTTAGAATAGTATTGTTAAAATTCAAAACTTATATTACTCTTACTAAGTATTAATAAATATATTTTTATAATTATTAATATTTATTATTATCTTATACATATATTTATAATTATAATAAATATAATTATATTATTATAATATATTAAGTTATAATTATATCAATATTTTATTATTATTATTTACTTTCATTTCATTTTTATACTTCATTTAATTCATATTTGATTAATAATTGATTAATACACTGGAACCTCTATTTAACCGCCCTCCATATACTGCCTTCGTAAAATTTCCGCCGGCTCCATTCGGCGATGAGAAAGTCATTCATTAGTCTTCATTATTAAAAAATGTCTATCCTTTATTATAAAAAAATTTACATTTGTACACAATACAATTAATTAATATTATGTATTCCTACTGGAAATGGTTCATACGGCCCTGTTTTTAATATAGAAATCTTGGAAGGACTTCACGGCCATTGCAGGTCATACCCGAGACAGCCTCTAAATCAAGGTTCCAATTTATATTATATATTATATTATTATAGAAGTGTCCAGTTATCAGGAGTTTCACAACGTTCAGAGTACAGGTAAGTTAGTTTGATTTTATAATTATGCTTGGCGCCTCGTTCTCCAGATTACATGTGGATTTTCAGTATTTAATATATATAAGGAGATATTTTCTTATTTTTCTTCTCTGTATAATTTTTATTCCTTTTGTGATACAGGTAACGCGAAAAAAACATTTATGTTCTGAATCGGTAAATTATAATGGCGTGCAAAGGTTTGCATGTCCATATCTACACCTGCTCTTCGTAGCAGGGGCTTGATCCAGCGACTAATAGATTGGGAACCCACAGAATTGTAAAGTTTCCTCGCTGATATAAACTAAGAATTATTATCGCCTCTTTTACCTTTCCTAAAGTTTCGAGGATGTAACTTGTATATTTTTAACATTACTCAAGGCTAGAGTCTGGAGCCTATGAGGTGATACGAGGGCCACCAAGGTGGCTGTTTTTCTTCGAAATTTCCACGGCCGTAAGCTGCTTTGATGAGAGACTTTCAATAAATTGAAGAACTGGAGCCGTGTCCCACGTAGTGGAGTATTTTTGGTCTAATTGGTCTTTGTCTAGAGACTCCTTTGAAAAATCTCTTTATCAAAGGATCACTAGATATATCCGTCATCGATATTGATGATACTGCTGAACGATCAGTATTGAAAGTTCCATACTTTGTCCCATTATTAAATTTTGTAGTTAGGAACTCTATTATTGACTTAGTATCTGGCTGATAAATATCTAGACCTTTGTCCTCGGAAAAACGAGACCATTCTTTCAAGGGTCCTGAATATTGTTTGAGAGTCATATCAGCTATTGAAGACATGTAAAAGCCCAACGAATCTTCAGAAATGCATTTTCTTAGAAAGGCCCTCCGAATAATTTCAGTGTCATCAGTCTCAAGTTCCTCGATAGTGGACGAGTCCTCGTCCTTCAAGGTGAAAACAGTAAATCTGGGGAAGGATCAAAACACAAGATGTGTTCTCTAATTAGAGAGATTAAAAAAGGGTACCATGGTTGCATTGGCCAGTAAGGTACCACAATAATCCCACTAGCTTTATCGTGCACAACCTTTGTTAATGTTGGCAAAATTAAACCAATAGGAGGAAAAGCATAGAACTTTTCCTTTCTCCACGAAATTGTGAAGGCATCCGCAAACTTTGCCTCAGGGTCAGGGAAGCGAGAGCGAAAAATCTTACATTTCGTATTGAGCCGAGATGCAAATAGATCAGTAGAAGGACGACCAAAATTCTTAATAATCTTTTTAAAAACTTTGTCAGGCAGTTCCCAATACGTATCAATATTTGTGATCCTAGAGCCTTCGTCTGCTTCTACATTTTGTTTTGAAGCGATATATGATGCTACCAGCCAAATTTTTCACTTTTCGCACCATTGCCAAATCTCACGAGCTAATTCACTTAATTTTGGAAACTGTACAGCTCCAGCTTTGTGGATATAGGCTATTGCTGTCGTATTGTCCATTCGTAATAACAGTTGACATTGAAATACACGGTTTACAAAACTTTTTAAGGCAAAAAATGCAGCCAAGAGCTCTAGGTAATTGATGTGGCAAGATCTTTCCGTATCTTTCCAAAACCATGGGTACTTGTCTTACTGCAGTACGCTCCCCAACCTGTTAGGGTTGCATCCGAACTAATTTCTAAAAGATACAAACGAGTTCTGATCGGGTTATAACTTAGGGTAAGATTATTTTTTAACATTCAAAATCATCTTTAAAATGCTTTGAGATCACCATTTTTTCCTCAAAGTTTCCACCATTTAACAACATGGCTAATACTTTTCGCGTTCTAGTCGTTTGCAATATATCAAACTATTCGCAACGATAGGACAGCAAACATTTAGTACACCTAGTAATTGAGCAAAGTGACGAATTTTACACTTGGAACCTATTCTAAAAGAGCTCAATAATTCCGCTGTATGAAGCTTTTTATTTTCAGTCAATTCTTATATGAAATCTTGAGAATTTAGAATAAATCCCAGATATTTACATTTCGAGGGTACTAAAAGACTTTTCTTATAATTGACAATGAAGCCTAAACTTTTCAGCAATGTAATCGTTTGCTTGGCATTATCATCACACAACTCGTAGGAATTTCCAATGCACAAAATATCATCTAGGTAAATGACTGACAATAAGCCTTTTGATCTGAGCACACTCATAGCCGGTTTCATAATTTTTGTAAATAGAAAAGGAACACATAACCAGAATGGCATACAAGTAAATTGGTACAAAATACCTTTAAAACGAAATCTTAAATACTTCCTGCTCTTGTTACAAACGAGAATGAGATGAAAGGCATCTTTAAGATCAACAGAACATATGAACGCGCCCAGTGATAGCGAACTTTTTGTCACCCGAATATCCTCCATTTTGAAGTGAGATGGATCGATGTATCCATTTAGTTTTTTCAAATTGAAAATTAACCTGTCCGATTCATCAGACCTTTTTGTCAAGAGAAAAGGTGACAAAAATTGACCTACACAATCCTCACACACTTCAATTACTTTTTTCATTAGGAGGTTCATAATCTCATTATGTATAGAATTCATCTTCTCAGGTGATCGGGCTACCTCCATGGAAGGATTCAATTGGCATGGAGTAACTCTAAACTGGATTTCATATCCTTTTATCACATTCAATATAGCGCTATCTCTTGTGATGCCTTTCCAAATATAGTAATAACTTCTAAGCCTACCAGCTAGCTCGCTTACCTCCATTAGTTCTTCTTGGCTGGTCGAGGGTAAGCTTGATTCGGTCGTCCCGGGATTTTCCGAAATCCTTGAAACTGCCCCCTGTTTGTCGGAAATCTCTAGTTGCACTGAGGTTTTCAAGTCACCTTGAGGTAGTTGCTCACCTGCCGGGGCTTCGTAGACGGGCCTTTCGCATTTCTCTGGATCCCAGATGTCGCTTTTTTAAACATTGATTTCTCCGGAGCTTTTATTTTGGCACACGCTTTTTCAATTTGTTGAGCCTCTTTCACCTGCTCTCAGAATTTAGAGCCATATAGCCATTCATCAGAAGTAGTCGCGTCTAGTGTGGACTTAACCGTCTTGTTCATTAAAGGGGTAATAAACGATTTTCTACAAATAGACTGTTGGTGAGAGATTTCTGATAGCAAGCGGCCAGCGTCACCCAAGCGTTCAAGGAGCAATAAGCAATCGATTCCTTCTTCTGAATCAACCAAAAGCATCGAGATCGCAGAGCCAATCGACGTCAGAGCTGTCTCGACACAATTTTGTGTCAATATGGAATGCCGGTCTCTTTCCACAGCTATTTCCGACATCGTAGGTGTAATCTCTAGATTCACCTTGGGGGCTCCAGTTCGGAAAATGCCTTTTCTTGAATATTTGACAAAAAGTTTCTTCCTTGATTCTCCCTTAAGTCCTTTTTTCATTATAGATTTCAGCTGAGCATGTAGGTCACCTGACACATCTGCAGATACGTTCGAGTCTTCTCCTTGTACTTCCAAAATTTCTCCACTGACACCGGAATCCTCTTCAACGGAATTTTCCATACCGACTTCTACAGAAACACTTTGATTCGGACTTTTGACTTGTTGTCAGAACACTGAGCTTCAGTCTGTGGAAGATCCACATAGATCTGACATTACTCATTTTCTTTGTCGGAATTGACGTTTGGCCCATCTGAAAAAACCAGATTATTTGCTATCGTATAAATTCTACTTACTTATTGCAGTTAGAAATAGCCTTTTGTATATAATAGACTATGGAATTATACAAAGGTTCTTGTGGAACCAAATGTATATATTTAATTTTCTAATCGTTACCTGACGCTTGATTTTGTACTGATTGTACATTTTTGTACATTTTTGAGCTCCCCATTATCTAACAAATACTAATTCAATCGAAAATGCGAAAATTGAAAAATTGAACGTCCGATTCTCCTTCACAACGAACAAATGTGAAGTTGCATGTGCATGCGAGTGGATAGAGGTGTGCTAATGTACCGCGAGAAAAAGTTTTTAATTTAAAGCTCTGAACGTTGTGAAACTCCTGATAACTGGACACTACTACATGTTACCTCGAGAACGAGGCGCCAAATATAATTAATTTGATATATTAATGTTATATATTATACTTATATTAATTAATTAAAGTTTGCATACTAAAACATAGTGAAAATTGATATGGAAAACGTTGTTCAACGCAGCAAGTTGTTACGGGAACAATGTGCCCCACGGCAGGATAACAACTAGCTCCGTACGACACATATAACAACTTTATAAAATTTTCAGATTATACATTGAAATGGGCTAATAAAGACTGTCACATAATATTCTCAAGCGTCATTCAATTCATAATCACGAAATAATCAATGACACTGATCTTAAATAACCACAATAGACCAAAGAATAACGATCGAAAAATATTTACTTAGGTGACTAGTCCTTGTTCACAAAGACAGGGACCGGATGCTCGAATGTTATTAAAAATAGCCGACATATTGGCGTGATTGGCTCAATAGTCGGCCTTCCCTACAAAAACCTTCAGATTTCACTAAAAAAAATGGGAATTAAACAAAAATTTTTTCTCTCTTGTGTAAATTTGGCGATTTGGCAAGTTTGAATAAAGTTCAGGGGTTTTTGAAAAAATCGAGGGGAAAATATGCAAGAAGTAAAACTAAAAAATCTCATAATTTATAATTTTCAGTTTTTGAGTTACCTTCGAGAACATTTTTAGAAATCCAAGAAATGATGTCTGATTATTGAGTTTTTCTTATGATTGCCTTAGTGAAGGCCGTGTCTAGGTTCATTGAAATTCGATGAGCGAAGAACACATATTTTCGATAGGGAAACTGAAAAGGGCGGCTAACACTGAAGTTCAGTGTGCGTAGACCAAATATTTTCGGCTCGGTTTTCGGTCTGCCTAGATACTTCGATAGCGAACATAATCCAGCACCCCAACCTCTGCTGTTAAAATGATTAAATTAGATTTTTTTGCAAGTTCTTTTTTGAAATACATTAGAAACGTATTTTTTGAGTCTATCAGTTTTCCCCGTGAGTAAAAATGTCCCAAAACGTCTTTAGTACGTCATTTGGCTTAACATAGTATATTTCTGGGACGTTCCTAATGATGTTTTTTGACTATTATGTCCAAAAAGCTTTTTTGGGACAATTTTCAAAATATACATACACAAACCTATCATCACTAAGTTATACTGATTTTTTTATCAGATTCTTGAAGAAAATTGTTCACAATAATGATCCCGATATTTAAAAAAATGCTTTAAAAAAAGTTGACTGTAGATTACAATTTGATTCAAATGTTGTCAGAAAAATGTATTACTGTATGTGAATTTGTTATTACTGCGAATTTAATGAATGAAATCCTTCCAAAAACACTATGTGAGAAAAAATTTCAGCAAATTCATGACTATTACTATTTCATTTATTTATGTTAAAGGAAATCAAAGTTGTGAAATCAAAAAATAAAGCCAAGTACGGATAGTAAAAAATTTATAAATAGAAGTGTTTTTTAATAAAAAGAATTAGTTCACTGAATTACTCTATTGAATTACTTTTTTGTTTGATATAAAAAATAAATAGATAGTGTAGACTGTAGAGGAATATGGAAGAATTTGGCAGGCCTGTGATATAATAATTTATTATTATTATTATTATTATTATTATTACTATTATTATTATTGTGTTGTCACACTTATGTTTATTATTTAAAGGCAATAATAGGCCCGCCAATTTTTTTTTACTCCTCTACACTATCAATTTTTTTTTATCAAACAAAAAAGTTATTCAATAAACTAATTCATTGAACCAATTGCTTTCATTAAAAAGCACTTTTATTTATAAATGTTTTGCTACTCGTACTTGACATTATTTTTTGATTTCACAACTTTGATGACCTTTAACATAAATAAATAAAGTATTAATAGTCACGTACATACTTGGCGGAATTATTTCGCACGTAGTGCTTTTGGTGGGATCCCATAAACTAAGGCTCATTAAACAAAAAAAATAATAATACTAATAGAATTCGTAAACCAAGACTCAATAATTAAAAACCGTTTTTTCTATATTTTTGGTCTAATTTACCTTTTTGAGGTATATACCATTCAAATCGCGTTCCACAATGGAAAACCTCCCTTTGTTAATTTTTTTTTAAATTGCAATAAAGGGTATTTGCCGTGTATAATTTTAAAGTAAGTAATACTCGATTAACAGCTAGTGTGATTGTACTCTAGTCTATTTTGAAGATTCAGCTTTTCGTTTTTACGTCGCATGTCCTAAATTCTAACGAGCCTGCGGAGATTGTCCGCGAAGTCAAAACGGATTTTCGCCAACGGAGATAGCGAAAGCCAGTTGGGAAATGTGCCACGTGCCACCGCTAGCCACGCCAGTGTGAGCTGGCGTCTTCAAGAGTGTTTGCTTGTGTTTAGTCAAATTAGACTTTGCCATCCCAATAACGGCGTAACAAGGCCATCGGAAGCTGCGATTTACAAATTTAATACATATAATAATAATAATTATTATTATAATTAATTAATTTAATTTAATTAAATTTTAAATTAAATTTTAATTATTTTTTAAATTAAATTAAATTTTAATTAAATTAAATTAATAAATTAAATTAATAATTAATAATTTAATAAATTTAGAAAAAAAAATGGTTTTATATATTATCAATGCGCTTAATTTATATTTAAAATTACACAGTTGCGCGCATGGTACTTACACACATAATCGCACGCACAAGTACTACTCGCTGGGGACTCGAACCCTACCTAACATCCTAAACCTAAACCGTATATATCTACTAGCGCACGCACTAACCGACTGAATTATCGAACCGCTTGGATCTTGTCGACAAAATCTAAGCCAAGTTTTTTCCCTGAAAAGCCAGGGCTTATTGCGAGAAATATATATATATATATTTTTTTTTTTCACTTTGTACACATTTTATGAATAGGTGGATTTAAGAATGTTGAATTTTCAATTTATAAATTGATCTGTTATAAAACATTTCATCATGAAACTTGAGCAAAATATTTGTATATTATATTATTAGCTATTTATCTTATAAAATGTTTGAAAAGTATGTTACAAAAAATTTTTGTATTCTCAAAATTTTAAATTTGAAAAATTATTTATTTATTTGAAAGTTCTTTTTAAAGAATTTTTTTATATTAAAGTTTCGTGTTATTCGTAAGGAATGTTGATGTTCGTTATTGGCTTTAGGGTCAGGTGAAATTGAATACAAATTAAATTGTTTCAAA
>JAUMHM010086387.1:0-10989 GCA_032362435.1 Melikaiella ostensackeni
TTCAGTTTCAGGTTAGCCCTGAAGAAGTGAACTGCAATGTTCACGAAACGTCGGCAAGATTCGTAGTTTTGCACACGCTTGAAACCCGAAACATCTCCTTTTTACTATAATACATCATCGTGAAAGCATTAAATCTATTATTAAATACAAATACAATATGACGAAAGTTTTTTAGACTGAAAGTTATTGTTTTTAGTTGTAATGTTGATACACTGCAATTGGGCTTCCTATATGTAGAGTGCTTCAAACCTTTCTTGGCACTCTGTAATAGTAAATTGTGGATTATTTTTTAAAATAAAAAATTCGGAAAAAGCAATCATTTTTTTACATAAGAACTGAAACTTCCGTTACCGTTTTGGCAAAAGTATAGGAAATATGATTTTTTTATGTTTTGGTAAAAATATCTATTTTTCTACTAAGGGGCCGTTTATAAATTATGTGAAGAAATTAATTACGTTACAATAATTATTGATCGAAAAATCCCCACATGGGGCCTTATACCCTGCCTAATTTTTTTCCCTTACATTAATAATGAAAGAATTGCAAGAGCCCTTACTGTTGAAGAATATTCTTCTTTTTACGTGTAGAATGACAAATATTAATTTTGTCAAATAAATACGTTCAAATTATACAAAGAATATTAAAAGTTAAGACCCTCAAGTATATTGTACATCATATTTTACTGGAGAAGTGAGAGAAAAAAATGTATTTCTTGTTAATTCATTCGTGAATTAATATTATAGCATTTTGTTGTTGTTACACTTTTAATATTTTTAAATGTTGTGTTAGAATTGCATTTTCGATTTTTTTACAGTGTTGGAATGAAAAATTTTCTGCACTTAAGCTATCCAATTCAATAACTCGCCAGACGCTCGAAAACTCTTTTAGCGTTGGTCCCTGGGTCTGAGAATAAAACTTGAAAACTGAAAAAAATCTTTTTTTTACTGATATTCAATAAGTGATTAAAACATTAATCATCATAGCTCGTACAAATACCATTGAAACTGCTTGAAATTGGGTACACATATAAAGCATACTCAGCGAATGCCTGCAAAATAATAAAAATTTTAAAATGGCCTTTTGTTTAATAATAGCTAATTCAAAATTAAGGCTGATCGGTAACCACATTTTTCTACTTTCCGAGACAAAAAGTATCGAGGCAACTTCAAATTTGAAACAACTTCCAGCGAGAAAGTTGTTCTATGTAGTTCAAACAAAATTTATGGAATATTTTAAATAGATGCATTAAAAATTGACTGAAATATATACTTTGTAAAATAGTACGTGAGTTGTGTGAGTTTATGATCCGAGAGCGTAACTGTATCTGCGATAATGATAAAATGTTTTTTATTTATAATTTTTTTTTGTTGAAGTTGTACCTATATTATTCAGATTCTTTTCACGAGTGCAGAAAGATAAATATGAGAGTAGAAAATGTATAAGTACAAAAGCAAATAATGTTGAAAATGCCCATACATTTTATTATGATGCTAAGAAAATAATTATTGCTCAAAGTAAGAATTCTACGAAAATTATATGCGAAGAACATGATTTGTACATTTTTATTTGTGTATTTATTAATATGTTTACGTGTTTATTATTGTAACAATTTAAAAGCAAATAATATTCAATAAATGCTCAAATATTGTAATAATAATTACTACTGTAATTAATCATTCTTAGAAAAGAATTATTCGTCTGGGCGAATCAAAAAACTTCTAATGGCGTTGTTCAAAACAAAAAAAAAATTGTTTTTCAATTTTGACTTAGAATATTAGTATATAAAGGTACAAATGCAAAAGAAATCGGTGGATAATTCCATTCACGAAAATATTGGAAGAAAGTAAATAGCCAGAATATAGTTCGGAAAAACCAGTCCAGGTTTAAGGGTTCTAAATTTTTTGCAGTCGACTCATGTACACGGCTCACTCTCTTCACCTACCCCACTTACACTATTTAGCATATTTCCCATCGGTGAAGTATTGGTTCGTGGCATTAGCGCCACGCGTAGCTGGTTCCCAAACTAAATCTACCTAAGCCTCCTCTGTCGTCTCGCTTTCCTTAGCGTGAATCAAGCTGACGCTGCATTGTCGCCTCTATACCTATGTTCCCACTACGTTGGCATCACCGCAGCCCGAAGCAGACACGGCGTTAATGCTTATGCTCCAGACGACCTATATTTTTTGACGTGAGACGCTCATGGGATCAGCAAGCTGCATTGAAGATACGATGTTTAAGCTAACCTTGTCTCAAACCATATAGGTTGGAGTGGGACATTCTATGCTTGTTTCTCACTCTGACATATGTGGTTGGAGGCAATGTTAAATTATACATCGTGTCTTCAATACAGTGTACAGGCATAGTGCCCAACGTTTGAGAGAACTTTGTTCTTCGCGTGTATATTAGCCCTACGTTATTCAAAAGGCAAATGCTATATGACATTCTGTTACGGCGAGGTAAGGAGAAACACAACCATTCTAATTCTTGGTAAATTGTAACCTGTATGTCGAGGATCGTCTTCAAATTGAAATGAAACTTTAAAGATGAATTTTGCAATCAGATCATTAATAACGTTGTGCGTACGTTGCCGGCAAATCGCACCACTATTAAGCATGAAGTAGGAGACCTTTTTATCCATGTTTTCGGCCAACATCACGCGTGGGGAATTTAACATGGTGCTCGAAAATTCGAGGGTCTCTAAAATCAAAATTAAAAGGTCTATAGTAAAGAAATCGAAAGACAATGTGTGTTCACCACGCGGATTACAATTGCACCTCGAATTTTCGGACATGGAGTAAACCAAGTTGACGTCATTCTGTCAGGAAGGTTAGTCTCGGGTGAAAACAAACGTGCTCTGCCTTCGTTTTCATACGTGTCGAAGACAAGGGCAGAGATATGTTCGTTCTAATCCGAGACTAACCTTTCTTACAGAATGACGTGTTGAACTGCTCACCCTGTGTCTGCATGGGCGCTGTTTCTTCGTGCACTCTCAGAGTTTCTCGGTTGCACGGAGCTCGGAGTGCAGACAGCCAACCGTTGGTTGTTTTGCGCGGGGGAAAAATGGTCAACTGTCAAAAGAAAACGTGTTTTTGCAAAACAACGGGTACTAAATACTTTGCCGAGATTACCGATGACATCTCCCTACTGAAAAAATCCTCGAAAAAGTCCGCGAGTATCAACTGATTGATTCACGAATTTCCTTGAGGAATCTGAAATTACGCGCGGGTTTTGACGAGAAATTTGAAAACGGTTCTTAAAAGTTACGGTTATAATAATTAATCTCGCCAAAAATGAGAAATTGACCAAATTTTATCCTTCTTTTTAATAATAGTAATAATCTCGCCAAGTTTTCATTTTTATTTCCTTTTAAGGCCATATGATACTAACCTCAAAATAACTTTACCGACAATTTTTTCGCTTGCCCTCCTCCCTGTTCACATGAAATGAGATATCGAGCCGAAACTTTTGGTAATTAAATAAAAGGCGCTAAGGTAGGTTTATCGACTGTTAGATGTTCATGATCACCAATAAAATGTTCAAAAATTAATTTTTTCTAAATATTTATAAACATTTAGCAGCTGATGAACCTTTCTTAGTATCTTTTATGTAATTACCCAAATTTCGAAAATTTAACTCATTTTAGAATTAAGATATCTTTTATAATGCATATGATATTGCATATATTGCTAGTATCTAATACAAGTAGCACAAAGTAAAAATTGTTTTATAGTTGTTTTAAACAGTCAACAAATAGAGTTTACTTTAATCTTCATGATATTATTGTACATTTATTATGAGAAATAACAAGACCGTCGTGACAAATATCTTCTGGATAAACTAAATCAAAAATGAAGGTTATAATAAGTAATAAATACAAACTTTCTTCAACAACTCTTGGAAAATGGATTTAATTACCTTATCTTGTTTTTGCACACTTATTACTGTGCTGAAAAAATAGAATAAATACAAACATTGTGTAGAGCAAAATAAAGTACATACCCTGTGCTACAAATATAGCAAAAATAAAATACACTGTGATGAAAATATATCAAAAATAAAAAAAGCTGTGCTAAAAATATAGCACAAATAAAAACTAAAGTGTATAACAGTAGAATATGCTGTTCTAAAATATAATATAAAAATACACAATAAGAATATACGATACAAATATATTTGTTACTATATTAGCACAGTATTTTTTATTTAGGCTATATATACTATATTTTTAGCACAGTGTATTTTATTTTTAATATACACAGTACTTTGTATATATGCTATATTTTGAGAACAGTATATTTCATTTTTGGTATACCCAGTATTTTGTATTTATGCTATATTTTTAGCACAACATATATGTTTTTGTTTGGCAAAAATAAAAAATACTGTGCTGAAAATATAACAATAATAAAGAATACTGGGCTAAAAATATAATATGAATAATAAATACTGTGCTAATAATCTAGCAAAAAATATATTTTCATAGTATATTCTTACAGTATATTTTTATAACATAATTTTAGCACAGTATTTTTTTTGCTATACAAAAAATTTATGTTGCGTTAAAAATATAGCATAAATAAAAAATACTGTGTATACCAAAAATAAAATATACTGTGCTAAAAATATAGTATGTAGCCTAAATAAAAAATACTGTGTGCAGCAAAAAAGTACGCGCTGCTTAAAAATATGGTATAAATAAAAAATATCGTGCTAATAATATAGGAAAAAATATATTTTTATAGTATATTCTTATCGTGTATTTTTATGTTATATTTTTAGAACAGTATATTTTATTGTTATACACAGTAGTTCTTATTTGTGCAATATTTTTAGCACAGTATTTTTTATTTTTGCTATATTTTCATCACAGTATATTTCATTTTTGCTATATTTGTAGCACAATATATTTCATTTTTGCTATACACAATATTTTTTATTTATGCTGTATTCTTAGCTAAGTATTTTTTTTCTATACAAAGTATTTTTTATTTTTGCTATATTTGCAAGGTATGTACTTTATTTTGCTTTACATAATATTTGTATTTATTCTATTTTTTTAGAGCAGTAATGAGTGTGAAAAAATAAGATAAGGTAATTATATCCATTTTCCAAGAATTGTTGAAGTGAGTTTGTATTTATTACTTATTATAACCTTCATTTTTAATTTAAATTATTCAGAAGATATTTGTCATGACGGTCTTTTTATTTCTCATACATATAAATGTATAATAATGTCATGAACATTAAAGTAAAGTCTATTTGTCGACTGTTTGAAAAAACTATAAAACAATCTTTACATTGTGCTACTTGTATTAGATACTAGCATTATATGCAATATAATATGCATTATAAAAGATATCTAAATTCTGAAATGAGTTAAATGGACTAAATTTGGGTAATTACATAAAAGACACTAAGAAAGGTTCATCAACTGCTAAATGTTTATAAATATGTAAACAAAATTAATTTTTGTACATTTTATTGGTGATCATAAACATTTAGCAGTTGATAGACCTGCCTTAGTGCCTTTTATTTAATTACTTAAAGTTATATCTCATTTCACGTGGATAGGGAGGAGGGCGAGCGAAAAAAATGTCGGTAAAGTTATTTTAAGGTTAGTATCACATGGCCTCAAAAGGGAATAAAAATGAAAACTTGGCGAGATTGTTACTATTATTAAAAAGAAGGATAAAATCTGGTCAATTTTTCATTTTTGGCGATATTAATTATTATAACCGTCACTTTTAAGAACCGTTTTCAAATTTATCGTGAAAACCCGTGCGTAATTGTAGATTCTTCAAGAAAATCCGTGAATCAATCAGTTGATACTCGCGGATTTCCTCGAGGATTTTTTCAGTAGGGAGATGTCATCGGTAATCTCGGCAAAGTATTTAGTACCTGTTGTTTTGCAAAAATACGTTTCCTTCTGACAGTTGGCGCGGCGCCAGCCATATTGGGAACCAGTATAGGCCACCTAGGAACATTTTTCCCCCGCGCAAAGTAACCAACGGTTGTCTGTCTGCACTCCGAGCTCCGTGCAACCAAAGATATTATAAAAGTAGATACGGTACCAATTTAGTTACCCGCGAAGAATATAGACGGCGCGTCCGGCGAAAACTTTCAGTTCCCCTCTTACTCTTCTGCCCCCTGAATGCTCCGATCGAAATAGTTTGCTAACAGCCACTTGGAGCGCTGTTAGCAACTACCGTCGTACCCCTCAAGTCACGCCGATGGTAACTTAGCACGGACACGAACCATTTAAGTTGGAAATAAATTGCTAATTCAAACATTCCGACATTTGTAATATCATTAAAATATTCGCGCTTTGCAAAACATGGTTATTTTATTAAATCCCAAGTATAAAGGTAAATTAATAATTTATATTACTGTTTTATATATTGTCTAATAATTATACATTTATTTGTTATAACTTACATTCTTTTACAAGTTATAATTATTTTTCAACCTGAAATTGCCTGAAATATTATATTCTTATTCAAATTGATGAAACTTTCAATGGTATATAGTATACATAGTTCTTTAATATTAATAGTCGGAAATTTTTATGGATTTTTTTAGATTATTCTTTTGATGAAGTTCTCGTATGGAATTTCCAATTTCTTAATTATTATATATTCTAAATTTGTAGAGAAATAGAATTATAATTCCAAATTGTAGAAAAATTGTTCTTTTTGTTTTCGAGTGTTAAAACGGCAGCTCTTAGCCA
This sequence comes from Melikaiella ostensackeni, assembly GCA_032362435.1. Classification (NCBI taxonomy): domain Eukaryota; kingdom Metazoa; phylum Arthropoda; class Insecta; order Hymenoptera; family Cynipidae; genus Melikaiella; species Melikaiella ostensackeni. The sequence continues at coordinate 6,728 of JAUMHM010086387.1, forward strand.
AATCAGGATTCGAATTTGCAAAAAAAATTGGTCGAATGGAATTCCACTCATACATTCTTTAAATGATTCTCATTAACATTATATAAAAGAAAAAGAAAAAATGTCATGTTCCATAAAATGTATTGTATTATATACTGTGAACGGTGATAATTGATGAAGCTCACTTGGAATACTTACGTACGTTATATGGTATAAAATACAAATAATATATACAAATGTTCAGGTTTCTGAAGTTAATAACTTTTAATTATTCATATATTAGAGATATTTTTAAATAAAAATATGTACATATATGTAACTATATAAAATAAAATTTTTAAGCAATTTATAATAAATAAAAAATGTTGTGACTGAAAATTTATGATTTTATGCTTTCTCTTTTAATGGACAGAATTTTGACTGTTAAGGGCTATTCAGTAAATGTCTATTATACTTATACGATAAGTAACCGCCTCCAAAACCATGGACCCTTCATCGAACTATTCAGTAGGTCCAAATTCATTTTCAACCGCACCCCATTTTCCATAGCCTCTATGGAGACTTAGTTCTGAGTTATTCAGAGAATATAATAAAATAATAAAATAATAAATTTATAATAAGGTCCTCATTATTTATTAATTGTTGATTGAAAGAAAAAAATATTTACGAAATTCTTTTTTCCTATAATAAATATTTTTGGATTATTTTTATATACTGCCTTTATGTTCATAAGAAAAATATAATAAAATTAATGTAAGGGTATCTATATCCTTTGTATTATTTTATTTCTACGAATTTCTTGTTACATGCAATACTTTTTAATTCATAATAATGAAAGAAATACCTAGTTTAAGATCAAGATCTTAATACAGTAAAGTTAAAGTTGAACTCAAATATGGAATTACGCATAGTTCATTATATATCAACAAAAATTAGGCACTTAAGAAAAATCATCGACGAAAATACTAATTCGAAAAAAAAATCAAAAAGGCCGATATTTACTCAAAGAAAGTGTCTATAAGTAAGCGCACCGAAATAATATTTGTGTTACGAATGTCGGTGAACCTAGACACAGTCTTTCTCTCAAAACTATGAAAAAAAAGAAAATATTAAATACAAATAATTACAACCCGGGAATTACTGTGAATTTTTCGAGACCGGGAAATACTGGGAAATGACAGAAAATTTATTTTTTGACCGGCAATTTCATAACTTTTTAGAAGAAGAATCTACCCAATCATCTGAAATATCACAAATTTCATATTACATGATATAATGCAATTTTAAATAAGTTTAATTTCAACTTTTTCATGTTAAGTTCAGTTGTTAACTTTTTCAATTATGAAATCATTCAGTTTACAATGCGTAGTTCTAAAATATTTTACGTTAGAAATTTTCCCTTTTAGGGCTTCATTTTAAAGCGAACATTTTCAATTAAAAGAATTTTAAAATCCGGTTTTGAAGACTTAAAGAATTAAAAATTAAAAGCGTTTGAAATTGAAGATTTTTGATAAAAGACATTTTTAAGTTGATCATCTGTAAATATAAATTAATTAATGATTTTACCAGACGATTCTGAATCTGTTCAAAATTAAATAATTTACAGGTTTTGACGATAAAAATTGAACTGTTACAATTTGAAAGCCTTAGTTGCTAAACAAATGCAAGCGTCAAATTGAAACTTTATAAACTATTTTCAATTTTCAAATAAATTCAAATTAACAGATTCATAATTAAACGCTTTTAATCAATTTCAAATTTTTTAAACCTTTGTTAAATCTTTTGAAATCTATTGAAATATATTGAAATATGTAAAAATTTTGCAAAATCTTTGAAATCTTCTGAAATATTTTGAAATCTTTGAAATCTTTGTGAAATTTTTGAAATTTTTACGAAGTCATTGTGATCTTTGTGAAATATTTAAAAACTCTGTTAAGAATTTTTGAATATTTGAAATCTGTAACATCTTTTGAGAAGTTTGAAATCTTTTGTAATCTTTCAAATCTTGGTGAAATTTTTTAAATCGTTTTGAATTTTTTCTAAATCTTTGAAATCATTACAATCTTTATGAAATATTTAAAAACTTTGTTAACTCTTTTGAAATCTTTCTAAAATGTTTAAAATCTCTGCGAAATCTTTGAAAGCTTGTGAAATATTTTGAAATCTTTGAAATCTTTTGCAATGTTTTAAATGTCTGTGAAGTTTTTAAAATCGTTTTGAAATCTTTTGAAATTTTTTGAAATCTTTGAAATCTTTGAAGTCTTTGCAAAATTTTTGAAATACTTAAAACCTTCGCGAAATCTTTGAAATCTTCTGAAATCTTTTGGAACTTTCATGAAATCTTTAAAATTTTAAATTGTTAAAATGAAAAATGTTGAAAGCTTCCATTTGTTTAGCTTCAATTTTGAAAGTTTAAATCTCAAATGAGTTTCACTTTAAGTGTTTTAATTTGCAGTTCAGTTTTGATTACTTCAAATAAAAATATTTTCAACTTTAAGAGTTCGAATTTTTTAATTTCAATGCTCGTGAAAAATTTTTACGAACCGGGAAAACCCCGGGAAATAACCGGAAATTTTTTTCCTCGATTAAAACGACCACTCAGCACCAATTATTTGGCGTTAATTCAAGGCCGTTAACAAGGTAATGCAAATTAAAGATTTGTTCAAATGAAGAAATTGAATGTAGATTTAATCAAAATCCAAATTCGTGATTGACATCCAAAATTATAAACTGCACTTTATATTGCCCTGATAAGAGTGTTAGATGAACACCGAATGTTGATGAGTGTTGTAATTATTTTATGCTTAACGTGCGTGCACGTGCCAGATTGTGTATTAGCCATTTAATCGTTTTATGCAAATATTAGATGTGCAATTGATTATTGTGTAAAAAAGTGATTTTTAATTCTGCAAATTCAAACCATCTAAATTTGTAATTAAACAATTTGAAATGTTTCAATCTAAAATTATCTAATGTTTTCAATTGAAAATTCGTGTACATTTAAAAAGCTCTACATTTCAAATTATTCAATATACTGAATACTACAAATTAAACATTTTTCTACTATTAGGCTTTCCATATTTTACAATTTGCGAATAGCCTTTCGAAAAACATCGTAACATATTAAAAACACCTTTCTTTTTGCAATTTCTGGTGTATAACTTTTTTTTTTGATAGCAAACGGAAAAATATTTTTATTCTACCTCAATAAATTTGCGATCTTGTGAGGTGTTTTGTGGGCTAAACAGCTCTTCTTTTCCCACGAAAACAAAACCAAAATAATTTTATACGAACGCTATACAGTTAAAATGAATCTAATTTACTAATTTTGGGCCTACAATTATTCAATTTTAAAGGTTATGAATTACCCTTACGAAAAATAAGTTCTGGTAAGCTTTAGATCTAATACTTACCAATAATTTTTTTCATGGGAGGTAATATTTCTTAAAATATGAAGGCCTTGCTTTGTAAATTATACTATTTTAAGACATTTTATTTTAAACCAAAAAAATTTGTATAATTCAATCGAAACGCAGCTGGAAGCATTGAATTTAAAATGCGACTAAAAGTAAGAAACTTGCAGCAAGGCTTTAATAACCATTCAAAATTAAACAATTTTACAATTACTGTTTAAAATTGAACAACTTGTTGGGTAAGCCCACTGACTTTCGTCTGAAACGTGTTGCGGGCATATTTTTAAAAAATCTAAGATTTTGGAACAAGTAATTTTGGTCTATCTAGAATTGATTAAGCCTCTAAGTACTTAATGAATAATGTATATTTTAGTTGTAAACTGTATAAAAAGGTGCAAGAGATTAGTGAAAATGGCGTTTTTCACGTACATTTGAAAGTATTTAAACTAGCAAAATATATATTTAAATTGAACCTAGCGACGATATAATGATTGAGGGGCCTTTAAATTTTGTAGTTAATCACTTTATAGTCAACTTTAGGAGGAAATATTATGCAAAAGCTATTTTAGAAGTGAGCGTAAAAAGTCTGACATTTTGCACATTTTAAAAACTTTCCTGTGAGAAAAATACTTAACGTAAAATGTTAAAACTTACCATGAGTAATGTTTCTACATTTTTTATCTGAATCCAAGTGATATTTGTACAAAAATAATTTTCTTCATAATGAAATCACTAAGGGAAAGTTAAAGATTCACGAGAAAATGCACTTTTTAGAGGGTCGTAACTTTTTCCTGGGACCTCCAAAAAATCTGAGGCTTTGGACATAATCAAGTTCCACTATCACTTACTCACTGTTAACATTTTACGAAG
>JAUMHM010086388.1:0-10989 GCA_032362435.1 Melikaiella ostensackeni
AGAATGAAAGTGGATAAATTACAAGGCAAAATTAGACAAAAAAATTCCGATTTGATAGAGAGTGCGGTAAAAAAACGAATTGAAAATACGTCGATATATATTTATTCTTATATAAGTTGTCCACTAATGTGATGATATATTATTTTGATACACCAAAGCATTAGAATAAGTATATAAGAACAAAGTATTGCATTATTAGTTCGACTAATAAAGTATTAATGAGCATTGAATTAAAAATGTAATTTAATAGGTAGTGCGGTAAAGAGAAGACTCATTGAAAACACGTCAGTGTAGATGTATTCTTTAAATATTTACAAGTTGTCAACTCATGTGATAATATATTATTTGGACCAAAATATAAACGTAAGTGTATAAAAGCAAAGTTCTGATTAGTTTCACTAATAAAGAGCTAATAAGCATTGAATTACACGTTTGTTTGTCTTGTTTAACATTTTTTTATCACTTATTTGTCACTTATTTTCGAAAAAAAATAGCACCTATTCACCTTTTTTGACGACAATAGGTACTGTGATGTTGTCGCCCAATCGCAAAGTTTAGGATAGTACGTGTAAACCACGTGTAAATCAAAATCCTCCACACCACTCATTTATTTTTTAAATGTAATACTCAAATATAATATTGTTTGTGATCTGAAGTAGGATCAAAATGTTAGAAGTAACTGGTAATTACAATAAAAAGTCCCTCTTACTCGGAAACAGATTAAAAAAAGTTGATTTTTATTCCCTTACGGAAATATATTACAAGCATAATTATTATAGACTTATAATGACTTGCTCATTATAAATTTCCTATAGGGAGACAGCACTAGAGTACACGGAGAAAAATGTAAGTGAAAAATTGGGTCTTTCGTATTGATAGTCGAGATATTCATTACTGAACTGGGAACCGGAAATAATGTATAAAACAAATGAAAATTGGGCATAATTTTTTCCTCTGTGCATAGCTTTTCTGTCTAGGCACTTACTTTAAAGTATTAAAAGTTGAAGTATTATGCATGAGAGATCAAATTCATTAATGATTAGTGTGTAGTTTCACATTTCTTCCCGTGTCTTCTGCATCTATTCTAAAAATTTTGTAATCATTGCACGATTCTGGCACTGAATATCAACTCTTTAATCTTATTTTTCTCCGTGTAGACAGGAAAAAATTCCTCAGCGTTTCATGGCATCAGGTTGCAACAATAGAAGAACAATTTCGCCTTCAAACAAAGTCTGTATATTCAGTTAACTATTTCTATAGAAAAAAATATCACGAAATTAATTAATTAGCTCTAATAAACTTTTTTATTACACACCGTCAAAAGTACGATCAATTATAGATAATCGTTTTTGGTATTATATCTAACATGATAGAATTCCTGAAAAAAACGTTGGATTCAAATGGATTTTAAAATAATAATTTTGTTTAAAATCAAGCGAGCATTTTTTGGAAGCAAGCGTAAAAAAGTTTGATAAATATAATTTAAAGTTGCAATTACAGTCTCACAATCGGTTTATTCATATTATGAAAACATAGTTTACTACGTATGAACGAAGATTTAAACGAAATATTTGATAACACATTTTAGTGTGAATGATACTTTTCACTCAGAGTTCTGTCAAACAAAATTTTCGCTCCATTCAATTTAGCCAAGAAAACAATATCCTTTCACTTTTTTTTGCGACTCGCAGTAAAAAAACCTGATTTTATCAGAACCTTATAAAATCTAGAAAATATAGTGAAATCCAACGAATGCCAATTTCCCATAAAATCCCATACATCTAGTGCAGGAGTCTTTGTTTAATTAAACAATATCTTTATTAAATTCAAACCAGTTTTGTTTGAATCCAACAAACTTTTTTTTATGTGTTTATTATTTATTAAAGCTTAAATAATTTTTTGAGTTTCTACTAGGGGGAGCGATATGAAAAAAAGCTGGAGGTTGAAGATATAAGTTATTAGAAATTCAATTCCTCTTTTTTATGAGCTTCTAATAATAATGCATTTACATATAAGTATTGAATATATAGGATAAGTCGAGTTTTAAAGAACCCCGCACAAAATTTATAGTGGAAAAAGCCTTCCGGTGAAATTGTCTGTTTACAACATTTGATAAGCTTATCATCTAGTAAACTAAAGTAAAAGAAAACCGAGCTTGAACGAACTTCGATCGAAAGGCCTTTTCGATACATTTTGTGCAAGGTCCTTTAAAAATGAAATAAAAAATGGTAAATTAGATGCAAATCATCATTTTAATCGTCATATTAACGCCTATTATCAGACATTTTTATCATGTTGACGTTATGAATCAATCCGTGTAGAAAATTTAACGTCATTTAAGACCAAATACGAACATTTTTGAAATATTTTTAAACGTGTTTATCGATAACTTTTGTTACAAATTATAAAGTTTTCGGCTTTATTAAAAATTATAGTAACCTTTAACTATATAGTTTCACTTATGCTTTTAATTTTTTGAAAGCACATGAATATATACATGTATCCTGAGATGACTAAGAAGAAAAAAATACCTTTAGAAATTGAAGTAACGTATCTGTTCCAGAAAACGTTTCGAAAAATAAAATCCATATACAGTACATGATTTAGAGGACTTAATTAGGATGGGCCAAAAATATAAAATTTTTGAAAATCGAAAATGGCTAGTGTTTATGTGCTGTTTTTGGTATTGAATGCTAATGAAAAATTAAAATTGAGAAAATATAACTTTTGTTTAAGTTATATGTTTTTTTAATAAGCATAAATGACATTTTTCGAAATTTGGTTAATTTTTAATTAAATTTTTTTAAAAAGTTTTATTATGCATGCCATTTTTTCGGTTTGCACTGGAGATTTGGAGAAGCAAGCCATAATTTTCTCAGACTTCAGAAAATTTGTTCCTAGACTTTACAGCTATTTTAAAAAGTCATTAATCACTAAATTCACAATTTTTTAACAAATGTAACATCTAAGAAAATGTTTTTTCGAGATCTAAGGAAATCATGGCTTGCTTGTTAAGTTACAACTAATTATATTCTTAATACAGCGATTTATATTAATATCATGAAACACATATTTTTCTTTAGTAATTTTAAAAAACAAGCAAGGAAAGTAAAAAAAATTATCAAAATACATTACATGTCAGGCAGTAAAGGTCGAAATTACAGGTGGTTTCGGACTTTGTCGATGACACATGTTTATGTCATAAATATGAACAGTCGAAATAATGGACACATGCCTTATTGCGCATAACAGAAAGAGACGAATTTTCAATACGTTTTTTGTTATCGGCGCAAGAAGGCATAAACATGTGATTTTGACTGCACTACATTCAAAATTTCACATATTCTATTTCACAATATGCGAAAGAGAAAACAATATCATTTTTTTTATTTGAAATTTAAAAAACAAGTAATAATGAACTACAAAAAATATACATAAGTTTGTACTGCCTGCTTTTAATGTATTTTTTTGCAATTATTAATTTTACTATTTAATTAATTGATTATATTCATTATCAAAGGTTCAATTATATTTTAATCCGCCGTTCCGCATTAAAAAGTATTCAAATCTCCTTACGAAGTGGAAAAATTTAAACGAATGCTAATCCTTGCATTAAAAAGTTTTCAGTTTGCTCTAAACTTCCTCTCATTCATTCACACTCAATAGAATTCAAATTAATGCGAACTCTCGTATTCAAAAGTTTTCAATTCGCTCTAAACTTCCTCTCATTCATTCGCACTCAATAGTATTCAAATGAATGCGAACTCTCGAATTAAAAAGTCCTCATTTCATTCCAAACTTTCCTCTCATTCAATCACATTTAGTAGCATTCAAATGAAAGGGAAATCTCGCATTAATAAGGATGGACTTGTCTTCGATTTGCTTCGGATTGTCTATGAATAGAACCCAATAAAACAATGTGTGTAATAAAAATAATAGATGCTTGGATCAGTTTTTGCGAATGACATTTGTTTTACAGAACCTTTAAGTGTAACTATGGTACCAGAAGATGATCATCATCCCACGCTCCATGTCTCAATGCATTGCACCTACACTGATAAAAATAATAATTTTGAGTTATGTAGAATAGGTTATTTTAATTACAAAGAAGGAGATTATGTTCAGTTGTATTTAAATATTAGGGAAATTGATTGGACACATTTGTATAAGATTGATAAATCGGAGGAAGCCTGTAATTTATTTATGACAAACTTCTGCATGAGATTGATCATTTTATTTCCAAGGCTTAAGAGTGAAAAATCAAAACACCAGTCCCCTACTTGGTTTTCTAACGAATTAAAGAACTGCATTAAAATAAAATATAAACTAAAAAACAAGTTTAGTAAAGGTGTACTTTATGTTTCCTTAATTCGTGAAATTAAAGTAAAAATAAAAAGACTCACTTCTATTGATCTTAAAAAAATATCTCTCATGCTGAGGACACTTTAAAACAGGATCCTTCGAAAGTGTGGAGCATAAACTCAAAAATAAAAAATGAATCACGTATACCTGGCCCTATTAAGTTTGATGACACAGAAATCAGTAAAGAAAATTAGTTTGTTCAGGCTTTCGCGGATTACTTCGATGATAGTGTTTTCAATCACGATGTGTCGGTTGTTGATAATGTCGATCGTGGGACAGGGTGTGGCAGACTGTTTGATAGCTATGTACAAATTAGCTCGGCTTGTTTCGGCTCAAGTTAACAGTGCTATTGAGAAACTACCTAATAAGACTACGACCGGCATGGATAGAATTCCGAGCTTCATTGTCAAAGATTGTTATTCGGTATTAAATGATCCTATCACATACATTTTTAATACTGCATTGAAAACAGAAAAATATCCAGAATTATGGAGAGAAACGAGGATTTGTCTGGTTAATAAAGAGGGAGATAGGTCGGACATCAAGAATTATAGATCTATTTCAGTTGTTTATAATTTCTCTAAAGTTTTCGAAATTTGAATCTCTGAAATCTTAATATCTTATCTAAAGCCAAATTTGATATCTGAGCAACACGGATTTGTTCCTGAAAGATCGACGGTAACTAATTTAGCTATATTTTCACAATATACGGCGAATGCATTATTTAAAGGAGATCAGGTCGACGCTATCTATGTTGATTCCTCAAAAGCTTTTGATAAAGTAAATCATAAATTACTGTTGGATAAATTGATCAATTTTGATATACTTTTCAATTTAATGATATTACTGGAGAACTTCCTGAAAAACAGAAAACATGATGTGCAGTATGCTGGTTATTCATCCAAATGCTATCAGCCACCTTCTGGGATTCCGTAGGTGTCTAATTTAGGTCCTATATTTTACATAATATTCTGTAATGAAATAAAAACCGTAATAAACCTACCATTTTTGTTGTATACGGACGACTCCAAGATCTACTTTAGACTTAATAGTTTCGAGGATTGCTTTCGTTTACAAAGATGTCTGGATATGTGCTTTAACTGGTGCTTGGAGATAAGCTTCCTCCAAACATTTCAAAGTGTATGGTAATTACCTACTCTCGATCATTAGGTCCAATTTCGTTTGATTATATGATTAATGATTCTAAGCTGTGTAGGGTTTATTCGATACTGGATCTGGGAGTTAAGTTTAACGCTCTATTTTGTTTGAAGGAGCAAATTACTGATCTTTGTAAAATTGCAAATAAGAAGTTAGGCTGATTTGATCCTGATTCGGTCTTGATTTGGGCACCGAATTCCATCTGTTATATTGATGCTCTCGAGAGGATTCAGAAAAAGTTTTTGAAGTGCATTACGTTTAAAAAAGACGGAATTTATCCGGACCGTGGATCGCCTTATTTGACATTTTGTATTCGATTTAATATCATGTCTCTAGAGGAAAGGAGATCCCTTGTATTTTTCAAACTTCTATATAAAATCCTGCATGGTGGCGTTAATTGCCCTTGTCTACTTAACCAAATATCTTTTCGAGTGCCTCAATATGACTTCCGTTCACAGACACCATTTTATATTAAAACCTCGAATATAAACTATTTATATAACTCGCTGGTGTGTGGAATGTGCATAAGAATGAACGATTTCTGTTTACATCACAGGGAAACTTTCGATTTGTTTAATTCTAAGTTCGTTAGATCTTGTACACTAGCTGAAAACTTTGTACTGAGCAATAGATAATCGAGTTGAGATACGCTGAGTATGCTGTGACTTTGAATTTATCCTATATGTATTAGCAATAATAAACCCTGTAATTGGCATTTACTGTTGGGATTCAATAAATTGAAATTGGATTGAATAATATTTTAATGAACACGAAATCTCTCATTGGATGGGATTCATTTACTTGATAATTCTTTTTCGCATTCAGTCGCATGCAAAATTTAGACGTTATATGCGAAGTATCGCATTCGAAAGTTTTGGACTGTCCTCCAATCCGAGGTTGTTCAAAAACAGCATTCACGGGAACATCTCGTGAACGCGAAACAATACTTTTCAATCCGACGTTTTTTGCTCAATTATCAATTCTTAAAATTTACTATGAGAATACTTTGAATTAAAATTAGTTTATTAAGTAATTAGTAGGCGAAAATTTTATTATCTTACAAAAAAATCATATCAGCTAAAATTCGCGTCGTGAATGATACTATTCAAAAATTTTCAATTCAATATACAACTAATTTAAACTTTTGAACATTCTTGGTATATATCTATAAGAAAAATATTTGAAAAAAATGAATACGTTTCGAGAAAATGCTCGTCAAAATTCGTCTGTCATGTTACGAGACAATTGGCAGACTCAACGGTGGAAAATTAATTTTACAAAATCGCTATTGTGAAATAAAATTGAGTTTTTTATAAGATTTGATCATTATTATTATATGTTGTTAAATGGCAATCTTTTGTGTGATAATATTATTCCTAAGTTGAAAAGGAGTGACTTCATGCAGAAGAAATATATTTTATGTTCAAAAATGCAAAATATGTAAGTAATTTTGTTCAAAACATTTGTTTATAAGATTAAAAATTATTGTTTAATGGCAATATCTTGTATCGTGATATCATTCTTGTGATGAAAGGAAAAGATCCTGGAAAAAAAGTTATATGTTCAAATGTTCGAAATGAGTAAATTTGTGTATAAAAGTTGTTTATAACAATCACAATACGATCCCTGGAACTTTTTGAGCCAAAACTTTCACTTTTTCCTCGATGTATCGGGCCCCCCTAGGAGATGATCTCCTAAGTCGCTTGGGGCCCTTAGGACACTTGGTTCGAAATCTGATTCAAAATGAATTAAATTAGGAATGCCATTAATGAATGACGCAAAATTGATGATTAATACCTACTGTATTTTTTCCCTTGGCGCTAAGTTCGTCGCAGCATTATAAAAAATAATCTTCAAAATGATACGGAATTCTATATCATTTTGATATGCAACAAAAATGATACCGAAATCAAGAGCATTTTGATCCGGCGGAATGAATGATCAATTTTTGGGATCATATAATAATCTGATTCGGGGTCATGTATCAAGCCAAGCTAAGATGGCCGTCGTTATTGGAATATATTGGGCTTATATGCGAGCTTTTCATGACTTCTGATCGCGCACTGTACTTAAAAAGTTAAAAAATAACAAAACTTGATAACAGAATATATCTCCTGTAAAGTATAGTTGTCATTTGCGCGCGGTTAGACAAAATATTTAGGTTATGACATCCGTGCCACAAACTGGCGACCATTTTGTTTAATCTGACTCATGACCCTGAACGCAGATCACAATTAACCGAATGAACAGATCATTATGATCGCTGGAGCAAAATGCTCTGCAACAAAAATGATTCTTTTTTTACTGTGTATCGTAAAAGTTACATTATCGTAATATTACCGTTTTTCTTCTAGAGTGGCTGATTGTAATAAAATATTCCCACTTTATAAATCTCTATTAGATCGTGTTCTGAAATAAAATTTAAAAACCTGGGGTCATTTTTCGAAATTAAAAAATCTAATTATTGAATCTGTTATTTTCAATATTCAGGCGAATAAACAGAATTATAACAGGGTTTCGCTTATCAATAGGGTGGCCCTTATTTACATTTAGAAAAAAAACTTTGAATTTTTTTGGTCTCAACCCCTAGTTTTGTTCGAATGCTCAAAAAATCATCTCCTTCAAATTTCAGCGAAGTCGGTTAATACTAATCCGTGCTCCAAACACCATAAAGTTTCCCATTGATTTAACATGGAAGAAAGGCAACTTCTTTTTAATGTGTGATTTGAAAACAAAAATATAGTACTAATGTATCATATAATACGTGCTCTTATTGAGAATACTTCAGGGAACAAAAATCAGTCATAGCTTTCAACATTATAGAATTTGAAGACCCTCTTATGGGACCCCAAAGAATCCCTCATAATGGGCCAGTCAACGAAGGACTACAACATAGAATTAAATCTACTCAAGCAGAATTTTTTTAGATGCCTTCTAGATGGTATGCTAAACTATCGAAAAAATGTCAGTAACTGTAAATTTTGAGCTTTTTTATAATAATGCAAAATAGCGGCAAAAAAATCATATTTTTTATGTTTTTCTTGTTTTCCGTGAAAACGGTTACTTTTAGTGAAAAATAGTTGAATAGAAAAACGTTCGGCATCTTATTCTTCACGAATAAGGTTCAGTTGATTTTTTGGTATCGTCAACCATTTATCTAAAAAAAGAGGTTAAAGAACGACTCTTCACACAAATATTTTTTCCTTATTTATGAATCCTTATGAATACGTCTCTTGATACCAATAAAGCTAAATTGTCCCTAAAAGCATTTCTCTAGGTTTCCTACCACCTCATAAAAAAAAGTTTCGAAAAATTTAATAACAACTTAGTTAGTCAATTTTGTTCATCCATTCTTATGTTTGAATTTGGTACATTTAAGTTGGAGCCGGTGAGTAGGAACTTCGTGGAACGCTTGCTTCACAAGTGTACAAGATATCTGCAAAGTTTTAATAATTTTCCATAATTTTTTCTCATTAAAAAAAGGCTTTAATGAGCCTATGTCAAATCTCTAGGGAAATTCTAAGTTTTAGACACTTGTTAATAGGTCATAACGAAGTGCAGTTACTCTCTGGATTTTTTGCCTGCGCTGAAGGAAAAAGGTCAGTTAGGAGTTGTAAATCTAGTACCCCTTCAAGGGTCCAGGTACCCAAACCTCAGACAGCTGAAGCCCAAATTTTCATCTTGAATCTTCCTTAATAAATTCGAGTACAGTCTAGTACAGTAGTTTCTCTTTCATATTCTGTAACTTTTAAGATTTTGAAAATTTTTTTATCTTCAATATAAGTAATAGAATGTAGAAAATAATAGCTATATTCATATAAAATTTTTTACGGGTATTCAATTTTTAAATTCCGATTAAAATAAGTTAAAATATTGTTTAAAATTAATCAATTAACTAGTCTCTCATCCAACAGGATCAAAGTAGACCTTTTAAAATGATGCGAATATTTTAAGTTACAAAAGAAAACATGATTACTTCAAAATAATAATTATTCTTATAAGACATTGTAATAAACAGATTTTGTTTCAAAAAGCACCTGACAAGCATAAATTTTCTTTCGTAATTTTTACTGATATTGAATATGACATTGAATACTCCTTTTGCTAGATCTGTGCAAAGATCAGGATTTATATCAATTATCCTTATCAATAAAAATACCCCCAAAAGTAGTAAATTGTAAGGAAAAGAATTTGCTCCAATTTTTAAACGCTAAATCGATTCCTTCCCTTACGATTGTTACTGAAAATTAATATAACATTGAATACACCTTTTCCTAGATTTCCTGAAAATTTCCTAGGAGATTGTAAGAAGAAGATGTGCCTGTGTGTTAGTTTTATTGAAAAATTGTTTAAATAAATATGGCATATCTCAATGAAGTACATCTTTCTTATTTTATTCATTTTTTACATTGAAGCAACCCTTCTCGAAGAAACTGGAAAAAAATGTGAAAAGAATTAAACAAAATTTGTTATATTTTTCAAAATCAGTGGGCATTTTTAATTTTACTTATAATACTAGAAACATTTTTACATGATAATATAAATAAATGAAATATATTACAAATATGTACGAAATTCGTTTGAATAATAGGCAGAAGTTCTACTTTCCTGTAATTATGTTTGAATGTATTTTATTTATTTGTAGTTTCCTGAAGGAATATTTGCAGTTTTTAAACGTTTTTCCAGTAGGGATTGAAAGAAATTTTTTTTAATTTAATGGAAAAAAACAGATTTCAGAAATTTTAAATAACAATTCAAAACTAATGAATTTGTCTTTTTAAGGGTTAAAAATGGCGATTTATATTTTTCATGAAGTCCGCTAGTGGGTGAAATTAAAAATGCCCACTGAATTTTAGAAATATCAAAAAAAAGTTGTTTGACATTTTTCACCCTTCCTCTGGATTTTTCTCTAGAAGGGTTGGTCCAATGGAAAAAAATGTATAGAACTAAAAAGTTGTATTTCGCGGAGATCTACAACATCTATTGAGACACCTTTCCAAAATAACCAAAAAAAGTAAAGGGGAAATGAATAGGACCTCAGAGTTTTCCACTTTCTGAAATTTGTATTTTACGCTAAGCCTTGAATACAAACGCATTCTTATAAAAAAAAATTTACTTCAAGAAAATTTTAAATTATAAAAATAAATAATTTGATAAAATCATATTATACGAAATGTCTCATTTATTCGCTAGACTAGTACGAATATCAAAAAATACACCCACTGAAATTGAAGCAAAAATTAACCAAAAATATTAAAACAAATATTTTCTCAAAAAGAAAACTTTCTTAAACTATTTCCGTATCTGACTGTTCACTAAATTTGGTAGGCCTCCAAATAGAAAGCCAAAGCCACAGTATGTAAAAAAAATTACAAGGAGTAGCTGACCCTTTTGGGCATGTCCAAACTCGCACTCTACTACCTGAGAAGTATACCCCCACCTCAGTGGAAAATCATAAAGTTTGATGAG